>JBBPMO010000174.1:0-43893 GCA_038090315.1 Xanthoconium stramineum | reverse complement strand
TATTCATTCAAAATCTCGCTCTATGATCAAGTGAACTGGTAGTAGTTCCCGGTACAAATTGTGACCTCCATTCCGCGGGAGCCATGAGCAAAGCAGGATACACACTGATTCAAAGTTGCGGAAACACATCAGGAAAATGCCCCACTAAGGCAACCAAACATCGTCAACCACCAGGCGCGATACAAAGCACTCCAGCCTTCCTCGTCGATGATCCTTTTTGCACAATCGACCATGCCGATATAAGGTTCGCGCTCGGTTCTCAAACTATGAAATTTGGTCTCAGCGTCACTCGCGGTTCCTAGCCAGACCTTGAGAACGTACCCAATAACATCTTCATCGACCCCGGCATATTCCACCGCTTCTTCCGCATCAACTTCCTCTTCCTGAGAAACTGAATTAAATTCAGGGGCAGCATGGTTTCGTTGTATAGCGAGCCTAGTAGAGATGACTTCGAGGGGAGTAAGGACAACCGTGCTAGCCAGTGCGAGGACGAAGAATATGGTCAGTCTGACCACAGGGACACCTTCGTTGAAGGGGTCAGACCGAGAAAGTTCGGGGAGGAGTAGTCGTCGGACGGTCCTCAACCCGAGAACGACGTACGAAATGTGCGTAACCTGTGCTGCAAGGAGGCCGGGCGTCAGATACAGAATCCAGGGGCGTCGACGCTCGGTGGGTGTCAACAAGATACGCAGAGAATAAATTGCATTGAAGTAAGGCAGCTTGTGTGGCGTGGTGATTGCACTGCCATATGATGAGTGTTTGCAGTCTGGGGAGCTTGAACGAATCGTCCTACCGATTGGTTATGATTGTTTCAGGTAAGGAGATTAACATAGCGAATAGGCTGTACACCAGCGTTCCAACAACGCCGGTCGATGGAGAGCTGTAGGTCCCATGGCGGAGGTTACTTTCACTTAGGAAGAGCAAGAGAAATAGGGTAACGATGGTGGTTGACAACAAGGTGGGCACTGATGACCTGTCAGTAGTTGCTCGTGAGTTCGCGGGGAACCAAACACACTGAGTCCCTTGTACAATCCTGGCCATCCCTGCGTTTTCAAAGACGACGGGTTCATCGCTGTACAAAGAACAAAAGGAAATAACAAAACGCACCTCGATTCTGTACACCCTTACTAACATGGCAAAGAAGGAAGTGATAACTGGACCAGTATGTGGTTGCACCCCGCCCTCTGGGTCGAGTTGGAGACCCTTGGGGTTGTAGTGAGCCCTAAACCTAACAAGTGCGCCGGTGAGTGGTACCAGGATCGCTAGCGAGACTGCTAGCGATCCCACCAGCAATAGCATGTTGGTGAAGGCGAGCATAGTGGACGTGAGCAGGAGAGGTGAGATACACGCCAGCCGCAGCTGCCGTTTCAAGGGATGTCACGGCAAGTGCCTGGGGCTGGGCAACTGCCGAATTTGTCCCTTCCTCTCTTGAACCCGAACCATCACCATCCCCCTCATCAGCCCCTGCCACTTCATCCACGGATCTTGTATAGGTGGCTCGCATGGCACATCCATCGCAAGGTTTACTCCCTTGTATCAATACTGCGATGTAATTGTCAGTGCGGGCTTCAACCAGCTGCTATTTCGTTCCTTTGCCCATGTTACCTCTCTCGCCATTTATTCAATTCAAAATTTTTTTGCATACTTTTGCCGTGAAAAATGAAACAAGCGCCAGCGTTTTTCTCGCTCTGCAGACTTTGATGAAGGAATGTGCTGGCTTGAGCTGCGTTGCATTTTACTTGTCCTCGCTGAAACAGGTCCTCCACAATATTGTCCTGGCATAAAATGGAATTTCCCACTGTAAGTATATATATATTGCGAGGGAACACACTTCCCGCGGAATCCTAGCGCACTGAAGAGGATGGTGAAACTAGAGTACGCTCCCTTCTCCCGCTTCTCCCCTCCGCCTTCGTCTACATGATGTTGATGCATAAATCAGTCCTTCGCTCACGATACTATCTATGCTAGGCGTCTCCTAGTCTAGCCTTGCAATTATTTCTCGTCGTCATTAAAAATCTTATGGTCAAACTCATCGTCGGCATCGACGCACTCCAGGCCATTTAATCGGTGCGTCCGCACCCACCCATTCACAGAGGACGTGCAAGTCGCCGTCTCATTGACGTGCATCTTTCACTCTACTTCCCCCCGAATGGACCAAAAATCATTTGATCATTTATATTGCCTTCACAACGGCTTTACTCTTGAAACTTGGGCGAGGTTGCATCGCCTTGGACGGCTACCGTCTCTCTCACCGAACCCATGTACACCACCGCCGTTACTTTTCATGGTCAAGCCCTACTCTACCCATGATCCTACCTGTTCCGTCCTTTCGCCCACCAGTAGCTCATACTCCCGCTGGTGCTTACAGTCTTTGGCCTACATAGCTGCGTTCTCTCTTGAATGTCTACACAGGAAGTGCCTCCTTTCTACCGCACCCGCTCGAGCCTCCACAGGCTTCCTACCCTTTCTGTACAGTTGATATTCCTCGTGTACAATAGATAGAGAAATACAGTTTTCTTTTGCCACATGCTTTGACTCTCCGACGTCTTGAGTGTTGCGACTTAGCTCCCTCTGTCTCCCTGTCTCTCACTAGGTGGAGGTCTTCCCCCTACTTCGTACATCATTCCTATACTTCTTCTCAGTGTTCATGTCGACGGAAGGTGACTCCGAAACTCATAGAGTTGGTCGTATTCGAGTCGTGTTTTATTTGTTTTCTTACAAGGCGCCCGTCGTCTCCACAGAAAGCTGCCCTTGATAGACTGAGATTCCGCAAGACAACACGTCAAGATACCTCAGAGTCTGATTCCCCACTGCCAGTCGCCCCCAACAACCCCGCCCTCTTGTTTGCCGCCCCGCCTTTACAGTCCAGAGATGCGTCCGCCGCTGCCCACTGCTACCCTCCCTCCACGCCATCGGCTTCCCATGCCACCATTCTCGTCCCAAATTCCAGCCCCGTTGCCCCAGAAACCAATCACCAATCCTATACGCAACAAAGTCCACACGATGCGCTGTCGATGGCTGGCCCAAGTCGTTTCAACCCGTGGCCCCAGCCGGCTCAATCTCAACACCCAGACCCCCTCTTGGCCTCCAGCGGGTTTGTGAACGGTGGAAAGGCGGTTTACGCGTCGTTCACGCGTTTCCATGGCGGAGACATACGAAGGTTGTCCGAGGTCGACGGGTACGCGGAAGATGGCCCTCCCAGAAAGCGCATCAATCGCGGAGGTCCCGCTGACGCACTTCCGGTGCTGGGTGCCCGTCTGCCTGACTCTCCCGAGATCCAGCGCTTGGGACAGCGGCGAAAAGCGAATGTGAGCCTGGGTGGGGTGTCTACATCTTCCGATGATTCCATGCCAGATATTCGACACTCTCTTGAGCCAGCGGTCACCGGTCGGCCTCGCATACTTCGGGGACAGCGGCCTGGCTCGTCGGAGCCCACAGAGCCTCGAGATGTGACAAGTAACAAGGATGCCTTCGCGAT
Organism: Xanthoconium stramineum; assembly: GCA_038090315.1. Taxonomy (NCBI): domain Eukaryota; kingdom Fungi; phylum Basidiomycota; class Agaricomycetes; order Boletales; family Boletaceae; genus Xanthoconium; species Xanthoconium stramineum. The sequence goes on along the minus strand of JBBPMO010000174.1, from coordinate 40,415 downwards.
GTTCAGGCTCTCCAACATCGAGCGTGATATCACCTCCGTACAGGCTGCATGGGCACAAGCCGGTGGAGACGAGAAGAAAGCAACCAGTCTCTTGGACGACCCCTCGTGGAAGCCTGACTTCAAGTCGTTCAAGCTTAACCCTTCCCCAGATCCCCCTACTGAAACGGGTAGAGTTGCCGAGGTCGACGAGGCTACCAAGGCTAGTCGTGCCGCCCTGAGGGAGAAGGCCAAGAAGTCTTCTATATATGCGAACAGGATTGCACTGGATACCACCCAATCTACCCCAGTTCCATCGTCATCCATCCTCATGGTTGCGTCGCCAACCTCTCCTTCTACGCCCCTTGTTGTCCCTCGACGCAGACGCGCCAATAAGGCCATCATCTCTGATTCTGAACAGTCAGACAGTGAGGAGGAAAGTAGCCACTCCCAGTGTCCATCGGTGAATGACTCCGCAAAGGGAGCACTTGACTTCCTCAACACGGCGAACACTGAAAGACTACAAGAGTTGACCGGTAAGACCACCGAAACATAGTTGCACCCCAAGTTCACTGGGTTATCGTCAGGTTGTACCTTGGAACAAGCCAACAAGATCGCATCTCTTAGACCTTTCACTTCCATTGATGATGTCACTGTCAAGTTGGGTCAAGGTAGGAAGAAGGCGGGTCCCGCTGGTATAAGCCCTCGGCTATTTGAGGACTGTCAAAGGGTACTTGGTGGATATGACGCTGTTGACAGCGTTCTTGAGAAATGCGAGCGCATAGGGGCAAGCCTACGTGCGGCAATTGCTTCTTGGTCTGCAGACGGCGTCAACAACAAAGGCAAGGGCAAGGAGGATGTGTCGAACAACACGCCTTCTGTAGCTGACGAAGCCGAAGAAGGTTCATTGAGCCTGAAGGCCATCAAGTCGGCCACAAAAGAGTATTTCTCGAAACAACCTGCAATGTTAACCCCAGGGGTGACGTTGAAGGATTATCAACTATTGGGCATCAACTGGTTACATCTGCTCTATAAAAAGGAGTACAGCTGCATACTCGCCGATGAGATGGGTGAGTGACTTCGTGGATTGCCTCTTGTCTAGCAATCGTTGAAACATCATGCACCATGTATTAGGACTCGGTAAAACCATTCAGGTCATCAGCTTTTTTGCTCACCTAAAGGAACGAGGCAATGTCGGTCCACATCTTGTCATTGTGCCGTAAGTCTTTAGGTTGGCCTTGCCACGTGTTTCATGACCAAGATTCCTACAGGTCGTCAACGCTCGAAAACTGGTGTAGAGAATTCGCTCGTTTCGCTCCCTCAATATCAATTCAGACATATTACGCCGGTAAAGAGGAACGACCAGCTCTGCGGCAAACGCTCCTTGATACGCAACGTCACTGTGGCAAGAACGACAGTGGTTGGGAAGTACTCATTACGACGTACAATCTGGCACAGGGTGATGACAAGGATCGCAAGTTTTTCCGACGAATAGAGTGGGATGTGAGTATACTTGAGCTGTGGAAATAAATACCACCTCGCTCACGCCCTCGCAGTGCATTGTCTTCGACGAGGGTCATGTGTTGAAGAATTTCCAATCACAACGCTATCAGGCACTTTTGAAATTTGAAGCTAGGTGGCGGCTTCTCCTAACAGGCACGCCCTTGCAGAACAATCTACAAGAGCTTGTGGTACGTTTTGTTTTAAACGGCGCGAAGACGCTGGATGTCTGATATCCCAATAGTCGTTGCTCAACTTTATCCTTCCAAACCTTCTCGGGGGGACTATGGATTCGTTACGCGCGATTTTCAAAACAAAGGGCGATGCCAAAGTCGCTCTGCTCTCACAAGAGCGCATCTCACGAGCGAAAAAGATGATGACACCCTTTGTACTTCGGCGGCGGAAGGACCAAGTACGCATCAAGATTCCGAATACATTCCGTCTACTCACTTCTCTTCAGGTGCTCAAGGATCTTCCTCAGAAGACAGAGCGAATAGAGTGGTGTGACATGACCGAACTGCAGAGGTCCATATACAACGATGCTCTGCAACGATCTAGGAAGACTATACTAGAAGCGGAATCCAACACCCCCAGCACGTCTGGCACTTCGACCCCAAATGGCACCCTCAAGTCCGGGAGTAAAAAGCTGGCCAAGACGCCGCGACCCAAAGACAAGTACGCTGAAAACAGCTCCAACGTACTCATGGAGCTACGAAAGGCGGCCTCGCATCCGATGCTCTTCCGAAAGCTCTACACGGACCAGATCTTGACGTCGGTCACCAAACTGCTGTTGAAAGAACCCGACTTTAAGAAACGTGGTGCTGTATTTCAGTATGTAAAGGAGGACATGGAAGTCATGACGGATGCCGAGTTGCAGTTTTTCTTTCAGGGGTACAAGGTGTGTACTCTCATCGTCTGTGATGTCCCTCGTTCCCCCGCTGAGTCGTGAGATAAGTCAACGCGAAAGTACCTTCAAGATGAAAAATGTCTCCTTGATGCTGGGAAGATCACTGTGCTGCTACGACTCCTCGAGGATTATGCCCATCAGAAGCGAAAGGTTTTGATTTTCTCACAGGCACGTAACACCTGTCGCGCACTTGTGTCTGATCTGACATTTAATACAGTTTACCCAAATTCTGGATATCCTCCAAGCCGTCCTCAAGCAGAAGAATATCAAATATTTGCTGCTCACGGGCTCGACTGCCGTAGATGTCCGGCAATCGCTCGTCGACGAATTCACAGAGGACGAATCTATACCCGTCTTCCTCCTGTCTACCAAAGCCGGTGGTATGGGAATTAATCTGACAGCAGCTAGTGTTGTCATCGTGTAAGTCGAAGTGATATTTAGCTTTACGAACCTAACTTATTCTCACAAGGTTTGACCAAGATTTCAACCCTCACAACGATCGGCAGGCGCAAGACCGTGCATATCGGATAGGACAGAAACGAGACGTCGATGTCGTGAAGCTGATAACGCGAGGGACCATCGAGGAAGACATGCTACGGCTGGGTGAAACCAAGTTGGCGCTGGACGAAGCGGTGGCAGGGGATACGGAAGAGGTGGATACGGACAAGGGAGAGAGCAAGCAGGAAACGGAGATGAAGATGTCGCTGATGAACGTGCTTCGAAAACAGTTGGAACAACAAGACACCAGACAATCTGAAAGTCAGGCCCCCACCCCTATATAATGAACGTCATGGCAATGGTCATATTGTAGTGTACATAAATACCCTCTACGGTTTTCGTTGGCATTCTTTCAAGCAAAGACTGATAAACCACGGATCAAACGATCCACACTAGCGCGGAAGTAGTCATTGTCAATGCCCTGCTCGCGAGAGTCCATTGGCACGAGCGGATTCCTGACTACATAATTCACAAAAGGACCGCTGTAAATCTGTCGCAAGACGAAGCGGAGGCCGTCGGTGGCAGGATCGCTGAGGCAGATAAACTTGTAGCCTGACAAGGTTTCATAGACATGGAGTTTGTACGTGGAGGTGCGGTAGCTTGTAAACTGCTCGTCTCTTAGCGAGGGGCGTAAGACCGCGCAGGAGAAGGCAAGGTGAGGACACCGCTTACCTACCAGACAGTCTCTTGATCATGTTGCGCAGCGACAAGATGACACCATACACGAGTTTGGCTTCCTCATCGAACGGGAGGGCGTTGGATTTTGGTGCGTCTGGCTGTGACTGCGAATGGACGGTGGTATCCTGACCGATGGCGACGACGAACCCGGTGGAGGAGGAGAGGGTGTTGCGAGGGCTGCTAAAGGCGGAGTCGTTGGCGGTGGAGGTGTCGGCGATCTGCGGGGCGACGGCGCGGGATACGGCGTTGAGAATGCCGCCCTCGACTGCAGGTTTGAGGTATTTGGTGCGGTGCCAGTCTTGATAGTAGACGCAGGCACAGTGTCTGACGCGGTACCGTTAGAGGGTTCTCGTGGATCTGGACGTTCGTTCTGTACCTGTCGAAGATGTAGAGGCTGTAGATGGTCATCTCCAAGTCGACGTCGAGTCAAATCGGTTGCGCTTGAACATCTTATCATCCGCTGACTCGATCTGAGAGACGCACGTTACTTACCTTTGACCCTCACCACCATGGCAGACGCCGTTCCGCTCTCGTTTCCGGCCGTTCTTCGCAACCCAAAGCTATCAGATCGATTCGCCCGTCTCCATGTCGCATCCCAAGATCGACTGCCAGTGGAACCAGCTGAAGGGAAGCGCTGGGTCAGACGGCGCGAGAATGGTGCTCTTCCATCGCTCTCTACCCTACCTCGACTGACCCGTCCACAGCCAAGTTCACGCATAACCCGCACATCGCCCTCCCAACCACCGTTGACTTTGCCCAACCACTGCAGCTTCCTTCCTCCACATTTCCACATCCCCTACCTTCTTACCTGCCCCGATCTGTTCCTGTACCACCCGCTCGCCCTCCGCCATCCCTCCCCCACACATCCTCCGCAGGGTTGTTCTCCCTCTCTCTGCGTGGCGCCCGTCGTGCCCTCCGCAGCCGTCCTTCCTCTCCCTACTTGGTGAAAGCCATAGAGACCCACCTTGCAGCATGGCTCCAAGGTGGAACCTTCTTGGACCCCGATCAGGCAAAGGGCATCCTCCGCTTCCCTGGCGACCCAGTGAGCGGCAGGGAAGACATCAGGGAAGTCGCCAGGGAGGCCGGAAGACTCGTCTGGGCTGTCAAAGCAGACTCTGCTCCTCAAAGCTCGGGCCACGACGGCGGCTTCGAGAGATATGTCGTTCACTGCGTCGCGCGGTGGTACGGCGTTGTCAGCTTCAGTATGTCCCTCTCGCACCGTCTTCCCTCACTTATTGACACCACCTGTCAGGTAGGGAAACAGACGGTCAGCGTCTCACGTACCTCCTCCGCCCCAACGTCACCCGTCCGGATCCCCGTGCCAATGCACCTTTTCGAACGCTCGATACCCCTCCCACCACTGACGCTTCCGATTTCCATGTCTCCGATGTTGACCCTTCCGACCTTAACACGACAGACGCCTCCGACATCGATTCTGTGACCGGTGATTCGCCCACTGGCACGCGTTCGCTCTCCGATATCGAAGAATCTCGTCCTTCTTCCTCTGCCTCCTGGTCTGTCGTGGACGAATTCGACTTTGTTGCCGACTCGGACGATGGCGAGGACGCAGACGACCCCGGTTTTGCAGCGTCCGTGGAATCTCTTTCCCTCTCTGCCCATGTCGAGTCAGATGGCTTATCCGCGGACACGACGCTCACGCCGTCTCGTCTCCGGGACGCCGCTATCACCATTCGAGCGGGATCCCTTGCCGATGTTGGACTGGACGAACAGGACGAGAACTCGACGCCCTCCCGTCCCCGCCGAGATCGCCTACGCACGCTCTACCCGCGCTCCGCTTCTTCCCCTTCTCCAGCTCGTAGATCCCCGCATCGTTTACCCACCTCTCGCAAGCTGGCCGCAAGGCGGAACAGGAAAGCCAAGAATAACATGAAAGGCTTCGCTGGGGCTGTAGGAACCGGCAAAGGAACCTTCTACGACTACCTATTTGCCTGAATTTCATACAGATCGGACACGTATTGTATACGTATCGGGCTGGTGTCGAACGCCTGCAGCTTAGATTGACTCGCGTACATGTATCTACCATAAATGATACCAGAGATCACATCGCATCGATCGTTGCTACTGCGTGAATATCCTTGTCAACAGGTATAACGTAGACCCACCCAGCCGCTTCGCATCACCCACATGTCAGCTTCTCGCGCTTCCCCTAAACGAACGGAAACTCACCACCAAATTTGTGATCGCCACAAACGCCAGAATGAACGTCAGATATGCCTTGGTCCGCGACACACCCGAGTCCGAGCTGAACGTACTCGACGAGTCCGCACCCGAAAGGATTAACAGGATGAGCACGCCCTGCATTTTCAGACATTCATCAGAGTCGACACAGCGGACCAAGCAACAACCTCCTTGTCCACTCACGTTCGACAACACCCACGTCAACAGCACGTTGGTTCTCACGTTTGCATAATAGTCCATGGCAGCTTGCTCCTTTTCCCATTCGCTCATCACCTTGGGCATGGGTTTTCCCTTTGGTCCCTTCTTGGCCTTGGTACCTTGTTGTGTACCGGCCGCATCGGCAAACTTGACGGCGCGCAGCGAATCGAGGGCTTCCTCGTAGATCCCGTTCACGTCTGCCGCTTCTGCGAGCACATTGATGTCCACTTGAGAATGCGAGTCCTGCACTGCGGCGCCGAGATCGGCGTTGGGTACTGCGTCTTGTTTCGTTCCCCACGAAATCTGACATGTGTCATACGATGTGAATAAGGCGTGGGCGGTGGAGGTCAAGAGACACGAACATCATTTAGATTCGAGAATGCATATCTGGCATGTATACGTCAGTTGCACCTTTCCAAAGGGAGAGAATGTCTCACATGCTCAGGACGCAAACGTATGTCGGAGTCAACAGCAGGTATTGTACGAAACTTGTCAGGAGATGCCACGGATCGAATGCAAGCATGCTGCTCAGGATATAGACTACGTAGATTCACGTTCGAGAACGAGTCAGTGAATCATTCTTGCTATGCATTGGGACCTACCTCCGTATGTGATCACGATGCTGAATAGGGCAACACTTCCTCCGGCCTGAGAGGCAGCCGCTATCCCACAGAGCACAGATGCGATGATCAAGTATACCATCAACACTGCTAGAAAGATCGACGCGAGTTTGTATTTCAACTGAGCACTACAGTGCGGTTTCAGTAAAAACAACTCGGACAAAAACCGGGCCATACGCTTTCGGTTTGTTCCCCAGGGACATAAGGAAACAGGCAACGATGATCGAAGCCAGGAAATACTTTGAGGTAACAATTCATCAGAACGTAGCTCATCAAAGTGGATTTGGCCATACTTGAATTATTGCATTGAAGTACTGGATACCTGGCAACCCGAACGACTTGGCCTCCAAGGATGAACTCAGCACGACCTATGTGCCAATTTTGTCAGTCTAACCCATGTGGCCTAGACTCAACTGAGCCACCCACAAAGAACAGATAAAAGTTCCCCTAAGGCGACATCGCTCAGTATTTGACATGCAGATATCATGTCAGACTCACGATCCCAAACCACGAGAACACCATGTTGATGCAATTGTACACCGTCTCTACAAGCAGTGTCACTTTCCTCCACGGACTGTGCCCACTACGCATGGTTTGACCGACGTGTGCAATTGCATAGACCGCGGCGAAGAAGGAACCGTTTAGCCATCGCCGACGCTGAGATATGAACTCTGGAAGCGATTCAGGAACATCAGTCTCGCCGATAGCTCCTTTCACGTATTTGAGCACCCTGAAGAACCAAGCAGATGAGTTTGTTTCAACGACAACGAGATGGGAGCCATACCAGCTGGAATTGGCTTTGGCTATCAACTCGAAACAAAGGATACGCTGGAAACCATGAATTCAGAGCTCCTCAAGAAACGCAAGTCGCTCACGTCCTCGGCGAGATCTACCACCTATCAGCATATCAGCAGGCCAATAGTGAGAGTTACTCACACATGTTTGATATGAAAATATCCGTATCGCTGCCGTGGAGAACTTCGCCCTTGAAGTATGAGGCGAGAGGACCACGACCATCTTTGTCGTTCTGCAACGCGATGTACCTGCATATGAAGCGAGGTTAAGGAAGCACTCCGTTAGCCCTACAGACGTGCCTGTAAGCAGAAAACGCGCCAGGCTATGCGAGCGTGAATGGTAGTTTTACATATAGAACGAACAGGTTTACCAGAACGCTGATATACCCAAACATACTCTCGGTGGGCTTGTCCAAGATATTGCTCAACTTGTATTCAAAGTTCTGCGCAGCAACTTTCCAAGGCTAATTAGCACATGTGAGCATATCATGCAAGCGAGCAACTTCACCCAAGGGGTTCAAGAGGGATTTCCAGTTCTTGCCCTTGTATGCCGCAATCTCTCCACAAGCACCACCAACATTTGAGTTGACGTCAAACGTCTTCCATAGACGATAGATACTATTGTTTCCTGGGCGAGTGCCAACGTCCAACAATACGCACACGTTGGGCTGCGATACAAAAGTCAATCCAGTACTGCAAGAATCTCTATTCTATTCACCTGTAGCATTGGAGCAAACGCATTAAAGAACCATCGATGACTGTTGATCTTCTTCTGGTTCTTTTCTTTCATGCAAAAAATGATCTGCGTGGGTACAATGCCTTTGTCCGGATACTTGAACTGGATGTTGGGGTCCAAGGCAAAGGAAGTTGTGTATTCGAATAAATGAGCGGTTACTTCCTTGTTGTTTACGGTGTTTTTCATGTGGTCTCCCGGTTGATAAACACCCAGGAGGGTTAGGCAGTCAAGGACGCGAGGGTGAATCTTTTTTCGTCCGTCTGCGACAATGCAGACTACGACCTACAGTAAATCGTCAGCATGAAAAGATCAGTGGATCCCAGACCACGACGAACCTTCTTCCATGCGTCAGGTCCCCAAGTCTGTGAATTTTTACGGGAACAGAGGTGCGCAATATTCCGCATTACACCATACATGGTTCTGCAAAATAAAACCTCGTCTTCCTGTACACAATTGTCTGTTAGCATGTGAGATGTGACGACTTGGAGCACAGGACACACATTGTACATAGTAATAACAATAAACAACTCCGTCGTACGGCCGCTCTCGTTCTGGCGAAGAAAGAACTTTTCTCTCTCGAAATCGTCGGGGTCACAGGTAACGGCAGTATACCTGGTTTTGATCATTTCCGATTCTCCGCGATAAGGCATGACAAGCTTGGGTGGAACATTAAGATCGACGACCAAGTTCCCGTTGGTGAGTTGGACTCGTTTCTTTTTGAGTCTACGCCGAACGCGACCAATGGGGGCAGGTCCAAAGTGCATGGTTTCAGCTGGAGTTTCGGATTCGATGGAAGTAGATAAAGAAGGCGTCCTTTCCCCCCCGTCCGTTTCGTCATCTTCTTCCAGAACGTCCGCATACTGAGATATATCATACTGGTCATTGCAATCGTCATCATGGTCGATTTTTTCGGAAAGATAGACGGTATCACTGGATCGGGAATAGCCAGTGTAGTGTGCAACGTTGTTCTCGTCGAGCCTGTAGTCTTCATCCTCGCCAAAGGGAGTCGGGGAGCGTGACCGTGGCGGGTGATAACTTTGACGGGGATGTACGCCTGAAGCGAACGCCTCCGCATCATGCTGGAAGTGATCAACAGAACCGTTGAATGGCGCTGAGAGACTATTCGCTTCGTATGGTACATACACCGTTGATGTCGAGCCGAAAGGGTTGCCAATGACATGAGCAGGAGCGCTCGGTGGTGGCTGGGGAAGTGAACGACTGGAGTTTTGACTGTGTTGGCTGTATTGAGAGAGTGGGCGCGCATCCGAAGGATCAGTGTAGACTGAAGTGGGTCTCGAGTAGGGCTCGGTGAATGGATCTTGGTCGTGTGTGGATGAAGAAGGGTCATCGAGGTCGAGAGTTTCGCCAGTCATGATAGTGGGCAAGAGTTGGCCTGGTTGATATCGTTCTGGAGGCTGTCTGGGTTGAGCCTGCTGATGTTCTGTAGTGTCTGGCATGCTTCGGCGTTGGGTGAGTGGTGTCAAGGTAGTAGGAGTAAAAGAAGAATACCTGTACATGGAGTAGCGCTGGTCGTCGCCACCGCCGTTGTGCTCGGCCGGAGGCGGTTTTCGTCGCGACATCGTCAGTAAATTAATGATGAAGTCTCTCCAGATTCAACTGGTAGCGCGTCGCGGTCACGTGGGATGTATGACGTGACACGTGACATAACGCGCAACGTGACAGGAGCCCTCAGTCAGGAGTCCAAGCACTCTCAGTAGTTCGTCAACGATGTCCGAGTCGATGTCAGGCTCATGGATCCGCGACTACCTCGTGGACGTTGCGGAAACGTACGGCACGCAGCTCTATGATGCCCCAAGATCGTCACTGCCATCGGGAAAAAAGAGAGTTCAGCTCGTAGACGTGCGTCCGTTCAATATCATACTCACCAATCTTGACGGTCTCCCCAGTTCCTCACTTATCAAGAAAATAGTTACGTTTGGGCATGGATATCCGACAAGGATTACAGAGTGTCCGTCCGCATCACCAAAGATGCTGCAGGCGTGTTCAAGAGGTCAGTCGGAGGCATTGCCCTTACATTATGGCCTATCTCAACCCCTGTAACAGTCTACACAGACGCAACATCATCGACTGTCGTTTCTCCGTTGTGGTGATTTCTGGTTACCGCCCCATGTTCTCTCCGCGACCTCTCGGTCCAAACGCGACCGGAAATACGCCCGTCTCTCACATATCACTTGATGTTGACTTTGTCAAATTGTTAGGCATTGGCGGACACCTGTTTGGGAATCCCCGTGACCTCGAATCGGATGAAAACATGAAAGAATGGATGCTTGGTCTTCGTCAGGATGGCGGTGGTGGGTAAGTTTGTGCACATATTCAATGTCTCAGTTTAATACCCCGTTCAGCAATATTTTAAAGCTTCGCAAGCAACAAGAAAGGCTGGCGCAAAACAAAGAAGCTCCACCATCTCCACCTCCATTCTCACTGTATACGCCTGTCACCCAGTGTCAGGCCACCCAAGGGGTTGAGGATGCTGTCAAACCCAATCCTGAAAGGTCCCGAGAACCCAAACGCGCGTATGCCAAACGCTGGCGGGTGCGCCAATTTGTTCTTGTAAATCCGCAATGTATTGACGGCATAGCTAGATATACGACGTCAACTCACAGAAATTCGAGGCTAAGCCGGCGGTGGAGGGACGACCCAATGGTAAGTGTATTCTCCTGCATGACAGCTCGGCTTTTGACTCTCGCCATCGCGGACTCTAGTACGTCTCACTCCACCACATCGCACACCTTCGCCGGCCTCCAGGGTACAACAGCAAGGTACACCAACAAACTGGTCACCTTCGAACAGGGGGAGTTCAGTCTCTCCAAACAAAACTACCGTTGAAAATGAAACCCGACGACGTGATGAAGCAGATATTCTGCCTACTATATCGCAACTATCGGAGCACACCATAGGGGATACCGTAATTACTTCAGACACCCGTTCTCTTCAGCCACCTACCCCTGCGCAACGCATAAGGCGCTCGCCACCCCCTCGCTCTTCTCCCCGCTCTTCCCAACAGCTTTCTTGTTCGTCTCCGCCTCTACCTAGCTCATCTCTACCGCCTCCATTGTCCTCTTTGCCAGTGCCCGCGAGTATCCGGAAGAACTTCCAGCGGAAAGTTCCTCATCCAGGACTCCTTGTTTCCCGACCAGATCCCACTAAGCGAGGCCCAGTTCAAATCCTCGTGCCCAACTCTGATACATCTGGTACAGGATCGTCCCAGTCATTTTCACAATCGCAACATCTTTCGCAATCGCAGCAGCCTCAGCGTCAACTACTGTCACACCTGCCTGCCTTCTCATCGTCCCTTGCAAAGGACTTTAAACCTCCGGATACATCCACGCCCAGAGAAGAAAAGCCAAGTAGCCCGACGAGACGTACGTCAAGGATGTTTGCAGAGTCTTCGCCCGCACGCCGCGATATCGATGAGCAGGAAATGGCCTCGATGGGTGGCAAGGATGGTACTGAAAAGCCCGAAAACAATATAGCAAAGCACTCAACTCGGTCACCCGCCCCGAGTGCCCCAAATATTGAAGTGCTCGAAGTAGGAACATCTGATACCGAGGAAGAGGCCGACCAATTGCAATTAACACACAGTACCATCCGCACGGAGATCGGCGTTGATACGCATACTGAAACACAAGATATGGGCCGAACGGATGCCAATGTCGCCGACGAAGATAACCACTTACCCAGGCGAAGTAGTCCATTGCGTCGGCCCTCATGTCCACCTGCTGCCTCGGTCACACAGCACCCATCTTCCAATGACCATGATGCCGGAACTTCCACCCACCACTCCCCGCAGTCGCCTGATGGCGAAGGGTCGCGGAGTTCTATGCATTCACTCTTTTCGGATTCACTAGAAGGCGAGCGGAAAGCATCCTCACCGCCTCCCGTTCCCGTCGATCGAACGGAAGACAAGGTACAAGAACGGACGAGCTCTGTCCACCTCCCAACACATGATCCAGAAGCATGGAAAGAGCCTAGTTTCATTACGAAGATCAAGGGAAAAGGAAAGGCGCGCACTGTAGACAAACCAGACGCACCGACTCCAGAAGTGAGCAAGAGACGCCGGCGGTCCGCTCAACTTGAATCGCCTGTGTCAAAGCGAGCGAAAATCGTTGCATCAGAGGTGCATCGGGAGATATCGCGCCAGACCACTATTCAGGTCAAGCAGCCTCAAGACATCGAGGCATCCGCTGGCGAGAAGATGCATCCAATCGATCAACCCTCGACCTCCCCCATGAATGACACCGAAACGACTGCCCTGCAATCATTCAAGCCTCGGTTAGCAAGTCTTGTTGTCGACTTTGACAGAATTGGTTTGGGCAAAAGAGTGTCGATGCCGATGGTAGATATGGAGAATGAGATAAGAAGCGTGCTGTTTAGGACAGGAAGAATTCGGACAACGGGGAAAATGGTAGAGCAAGATGGTAGTGTTTACATCATGAGATGACAGTACACACTCTCATTCGAAATCTACTGCTCTGCCACAAGGATGACGCTCCTACCCGCGTTCGTGCCCCTTTGTACTGCCAAAATTGCCTCCCCTGCACTTTCAAGACCCTTCGAGAGATCCTCTCTTAGCTTAATTTCCCCGGATGCAATGAGCGCAGGCACTTCGGCATAGAAAGTGTCTCTATACTTTGGAAGAAGGGTCATGATAGTGAACCCGTAAACTTTGATCTCTCGCGACAAAATGTTCGCCAAGTTCTGGTGAATACAAAACGGTGAGTTTTGGATTGTGGTCCGAGTCTCGGGAAGCTGATGCTCACCATCACTGGATAAGGTTTCGTGTAATACACAGAGATCATTCCGCATTCCTGAACATTACCAAGTGTCAAATTAAAAAAAAAAACATCGTGAATTGGACTTGCAATAAAACGCGCATGCCTAGCTGCAGCTGCCAGCGCCGCTTCGAGGGTTTCCCCTCCTACATTATCCCAATATCTGGAGACGTCAGTCATCTTCGCCTTCGCGAAATAGCCAAAAGCATACACGTCGATCGGGCCTTCCTTCTGAAGTACCTCAGACGTCTTTGTAGTCTTGTAGTTGAAAGCTACATCTGCACCGAGCTCCTTCATGAACGCGACTTTCTCATCGGTGCCTGCCGACGCGATCACTTTGAGGCCATCGCGCTTCGCGAGCTGGATGACGAAACTAAAAAGGCGACTCTCGTGAGTGAACACTGGTCAATGAAAAGACGCACGATCCAATCGAGCCGGCTCCACTGCTTATGAATGCCACTTCGCCCTTCAGATTATCATAAGTCTACAATCGCCAATGGCCGCAATCTTACTCGCCTTCTTAGCGTCGGCGTACTCCCTCCAGCCAGAGTATGCTGTTTGACCTATTGAGACCAAACGAATGGATTACGGAATAATCTCCTGACAGGCCAGGTGATCGTACCAGGCATACCAGCTGCTCCCACGAACACGCTCCAAGGGAGGTTGTAAGTGTTCGCTATCTTAATCAGTCCATCGACCTTGGTGTATGCGGAGTATTCTTCAAACGCTATGTCGAACCATGATCTCTGACGCCAAACGTGTATAGATGAAATTACTCACAGAGAATGCCATACGCATGATCACCAACATTAAAGGTAGGGTTCTCGGAACGAATGACGACGCCTACGCCAAAACATGCAAGCCTAGCAGAGCACAATGCGTCACATATACTAGGCTTATAATGCGGCTACGGGCAACGCGTACGGTTCTCCGATAATGAACGCAGTCTGGTCGTGGATTCACGGATTATCAGACCAGCTGATTCTGCATGGCACTTGATCCGAGGATGACTTACACTGTATGACTTGATGGATGGGTCTCTCATACTGTTTCTCATAGATGGATCTATAGACAAGACCAGGGTCTTTAAGAGAATTCCCCCCTTCAAGGGTATATTCTCGAGATCGATCGTCTGGCTTGCGTCATACACCATTGTGCGACCAGGAATGGGATAACGGTCTGTCGGTATGGATATCAGCATCGGATGATGTTCCTGTGGATTGCCCCGCTCTTGGTTCTTGGCTTATGGACTCGCCTGTTGGGATCTCGTTAAAGAGGTGGCGAGCGTTCGCAATGGGCGCCATGACGGTCCTTGTGTGGCCTTTGTTTGAGAAGTCATCTATAAGGATCTGCGGCCACTTACCGGCGAACCATCTTTGGGTGATTTGCAATTTCTCGGGCTTTAGCTACATGTTGGGATAGCTAGAAGATATAACTTATTATGTCATGTCATGACCCTCTACTCGCAGGCAATGAGCATACTCGGTCCTAAGGCGCGGAGAAGGTTTGGTCGTGTAGTGCTCAAGTTTTACCGCGTAACACTGTAAGACCGTCACTGTATAATTATTTGTGCCGCCGATAAGATGCCTGTTTGGGACAAGTTGGAGGTTGGATCTGTGGTGCAGTGCCGTGCAATCCCGGTCGTCCCGAAACCAGCGTTTTGTCAAAAGAAAGATATTACATATCTAGAGAGAAATTGCTTTTCTTTGCGATGGTATCTCTACAACACAGTAAAACGTCAAATACAAGCAATTGCGGAATGACTAGTCAAAGACGGCATATTTCCTTAGGTGTTCGGGTAAAATCTCGAAAAAGCCCTTGGAAGACAACCATTGCTTGGAAAATACTCGGCTCTGGTAACGGGATGCACCATCAGCTAGGATGGTGACAATGGTCGATCCTGACGAGTATCCGCGTTAGTCATGTCTTTGAAGAGAGTCAACCGAACATGCCTTTGCCAAGCTTTTGCGCAACCTCCACGGCAGCAACAGCGTTCAGGGCTGAGCTCGTGCCAATGTATAGACCCTCAGCGTCCAGGAGGTGATATAACATGACTATCGTCTTTTCATCCGGGATTAAGAGCGCTCCGTCTATATTTTCGACAAAGGTTGCCAAATTGCCCGTGAGACGGCCCTGGCCGACGCCTGGGGAACCACAGATTTGATATACGATTGCAACATATAGCGATTGACGAACCTTCGGTGAACGTGCTGCCCTCGCTCTGGACGATCGTCCCGCCGTTTGTCAAGTAGGGATGCAAAACGCTACCTGGAGGGTCCGCAAGCCACACTTGCGTCTTCCCACCGCTCTTCTCTTTCACGTACTTGCCCACGCCGGCCATTGTCCCACCGGTACCAGTGGCACACACGAACGCATCAAGCTTACCTTGGGTTTGCTCCCAGATCTCTGGACCGGTGGTGTGATAGTGCATGGTGGCATTTGCGGTGTTGTCGAACTGGTTGGTCCATACGGCGTTCTCCAGTGTAGCGGTGTACCTCTCGGCTTGGTGGTTGTAGTTTTGTGGGTCTTCGTACGGAACCACGGGAACGGGGTATACGTCCGCACCGAGCATGCGCAGGATGTTCACTTTCTCTTGGCTCTGTAGGCGAAAGAGAATCTTCAACGTGCATGCCGAGTGACAGACGCGAGCAACAGCTCACCTGGTTGTTGGGCATGAATATCACACAATGGTAGCCACGCGATCGACAGACATGGGCCAGGCCAATGGCGGTGTTCCCAGCGCTCCCTTCGACGACCGTTCCACCAGGTCGTATTCTGGAACATCCAGGCTCGGATCTCTGGGAAAGCACCAGCCAGCATGCACTCACAGGCCCTTTGTTTCTGCATCGGTAATGATCGCGATGGCGGCACGATCTTTGACGCTTCCCCCTGGATTCTGAAACTCGGCTTTGCCGTAGATGTGACATCCTGTCTGTTCGGACAGGGTCTTGAGATAGATCTATGTGCGCGGAGTGCTTGTTAGCGAGCTCCGACGCTCAACTTGGATGCTCACTAGAGGCGTGTTTCCCACTGCGTCTGCGAAGCCCCTCTTTCCGGGGATAGTCCGGATGCGGGTAGAAGTATGCAGAGGGGACGACATTCGGACACGATGTGAGCGTGTAGCTTACTACCGTACCTACACTTAAGTAGAGTCTTGGTTCCAAGTCCCACACGTTCGCCGCGCCGTTCGAAACGGTAATCCCCGAGATCCCGATAGCGCCGAAGACCCGCCGCGATGTGTCCACGGCTTGCCGATGAGCGTCTATACCATATAATACATGACAGTATTTACCACAGACTGATAAGAAATCTTGTACACTGAGAACGAGTATTAGTCCAATACAGCATACTTCTTCAGGTGTTCTGGTATAACGTCATACAGCTCTTTGGACCGCAACCATTGCTTGGAAAAGAGCCGGCTCTGATAACGGTATGCACCGTCGGCTAGAATGGTGACGACGCTTGATCCTAGTAAACATTGATCATGTGTCAGCAATACCTCTCAAGAAAGTCGTTACCACACACCCTTGCCAAGCTTCTGTGCAACCTCCACGGCAGCAACGACGTTCAGAGCAGAACTTGCGCCGAGGTATAACCCTTCGGCATCCAAGAGATGGTATAACATCACTATCGACTTTTCGTCTGCAATGGAGAGCGATCCGTCCAAATTATTGACAAAGGTCCCCAAGTTGCCCGTGACACGTCCCTGTCCGATGCCTGCGGAGTCAAATCACAGCCTTCAGCATGGTCGCGACATGATGCAATGGGAATACGCGGACCTTCAGTGATTGAGCTGCCCTTGCGCTCAATCAGTTTCCCCCCGCTCGACACATAGGCATGCAACACGCTTCCCGGAGGATCCGCAAGCCACACTTGCGTCTTCCCACCACTCTTCTCCTTCAAATGCTTTCCTACGCCAGCCAGCGTGCCTCCGGTCCCGGTTGAACACACAAATCCATCGACTGCGCCTTCCGTCTGCGCCCAAATCTCGGGGCCGGTTGTGAGATAGTGTGCATGGGTATTCGCAGTGTTGTCAAACTGGTCTGTCCATATGGCATTATCCAGTTGCGCAGCATATGCGCGTGCCTGATGGTTGTAATTTTGTGGGTTCTCGAACGGGACAGCGGGAACGGGGTACACTTCTGCGCCGAGCATGCGCAAGAGGTCAATCTTTTCCTGGCTCTGTCGACGATTGAGTGAGGAGTGAGGATGCGAGGACACGAGCGATGGCAAAGCGCACCTGCGTATTGGGCATGAATATTACGCATTTGTAGCCGCGCGACCGACAGACGTGTGCCAAGCCAATGCCGGTGTTTCCAGCGGTCCCTTCGACGACCGTTCCACCGGGTCGTATGCTGGAACACGCATCATGCATCAGTCTCGAATCCTAGCGAGAAAGAGCAGGTATGCGGATACTCACAGGCCCTTTTCTTCAGCGTCGCGAACGATCCCGACGGCGGCACGATCCTTGATGCTTCCCCCGGGATTCTGGAACTCGGCCTTGCCGTAGATGTGGCATCCTGTCTGCTCCGACAGCGTTTTGAGGTAGATCTATGTATGGGGAAGGTTTGTCAGAGCTCCAACAGGGAATCGACTTTGCACCCTCACCAAGGGTGTGTTTCCCACGGCGCCAACGAAGCCTTGGACGGTGGTCACCATTCCCCTCCTGCCCTGGTACGGGTGAGCAAGTCTAGTTGCGCGTAGGAGGGACAGCATACTAATGAGATGTTGGGAGAATTGGAAAAGAGGGAATCGGATTTAAATACGTACTTACTACAGAAGGCATCACGACATTCTTGCGCACAAGGTAAACGCCGAAACGTGTAGTTAGGCGGCTCTAAATGATTACCGATGATGTTCACGTTCGATATTTAACGTCTGGCATCACAAATTCACAGGGGAAGAGAGAGCCTTCCCATTAAATGACTAGGAGAATAACCAGCCAACATGGAAGAAAGTGATAAAACTACGGCTGCGAAAGGTGTACCTAGGGTTTTGATGAAACAATCAGACAGGAAAGAGTGTCCTCGCTGCATAAGGTGAAATGTGCAAGACAAGTGACGAAGCTGTATGGGAATGACATGACGAGAATCAGATAGTCTGTCGTGCGTGCAAGAAACAGGTCGTCGCAGGCCGTGAGAGAGGTAGCATAACATGGGTATCGACGAGACCGAGAATCAGGATCAAGACTTCTATGATCTAGATCAGATGGCAAACAACACGAAGACAGACGTTGCACGTGCATCTTCATGGCTGGCGCTTCTTCACGTTCTGATTCAGCCACTGAAGTCCCTCGAAAAGTCCTTCGCCTGTCGTTGCGCAGCTATTGCCACCCCGATCAGGCATGCACAAGGGGAAAAACATACAGAAAAACATACCTGGGATGAACATACCACGAGCGGTCGCGCATACGGTGCAGACCCAGTTTCTCGGTGACCTCGGCGGGAGACATGGCTGGAAAGGAATGAATAACGGCAATATTACATGCAGGGGTCGGTCGCCTACCTCCGGGAAGATCCTGCTTGTTGGCAAACACAAGCAATAAGCATTCTTTCATCTCCCTGTCACTAAGTATGCGGTGCAGTTCTTGTTTTGCTTCATCGATTCTCTCTCGGTCCTGACTGTCAACGACGAAAACGAGGCCCTGGGTGCCGGTGTAATAGTGTCTCCACAAAGGACGGATCTTGTCTTGACCTCCAACGTCCCAAACGTTGAACTTGACGTTCTTGTATGTGACCGTCTCCACATTAAAACCGACTAAGGTGTACGGTGAGCAAGGTGGATGGAGACAGACACGTAGGACTGACCGGTTGGTATCGTCGTCACGGACTGGTTCAACTTGAGTTTGTATAGAATGGCTGAGCGAAAGCAAGTCAGTCGGTGTATGTGCGCGCGAGGATGGGGCGTACTAGTCTTGCCGGCAGCATCGAGGCCAAGCATGAGGAGCCTCATTTCCTTGTTACCAAAGAGGCGGCCTGGTGGCGAAAGTGAGCAACGCGGATTGTGCCAGAGATGTTCTGAGCTCACTGAGGGCTTTTGACAAGTTTGCACCCATTGTAGAGAGGAAAGGAAGATGATGAACGGTTGTAAAGAGCGACGAAGGCGAGGATAATGACTGCCACAAGCAAGGATGGTGAGAATTCAACAATGTCGCTCCGATTAATAGTTAATTAGGACCCCAGTCACCACATACACTACACCCCCACCTGGCTCTGACTAAACACCTTCAGCCAGCCCTCCCCCATGTCCGTCCGCAATGCCTCAATCCGTGCCCGGTACAGTTCCCCCTCCCTCACCTGACCCTCCTCCTCTTCCTCCCCAGGTGGCTCAAAGGCCGAGTATATACGTTGGTGTCCCCCTGCCGAAACCGGGCTGGATCGCTGCGGTGATGTAGACGACGACCGTTGCATCTGCAACGCAGCAATAGCTGGCAGTGCTATCGGCCGACCCCGTGGTGAAATCACCTCTTCTCCATCTCCGTTCAAATCGACAATACGTTTCGCTCTGCGTTTCTTCTGTCTGCCTGGAATTCTCTGCGACGCCGATCGCGCACCCACTGTCGGCGACAGCGCGGCCTCGCACGATATTCCCGCCTCCGTTGACATGCAATGGTTTCCTTTCGACTTCAAAGGCCCGATCGGAACGACAGGAGGAGATGATGGTATTGGCAAGTCTCGAGTAGAACTCATCTGTTCCGGGACAACGGGCGCAAGCCCCCTTCTTTCGTAAAACGTCGGCGCAGTACCATCCAAAGAGATGGTTTTCCCCTCTTTGTGAAAGAAGTCGAAGCACGCAACACGGTAGCTATCCTCTATCTCCATCAGCGGGTTGCCCTCGATCCATACCTCCCCGATGTTGGGAAGCGTTGCGAGACGTCCAACTTCGGCACTCTCATCAATGTGATTAAAGCGGAGGTCTACCCGTTCGAGCGCCATGAGACGTTCCAGCCCACAGATGGACTCGAGACGGTTACCAGACAGGTTCAAGTAGAGGACCTGCCCAAGGTGGGTATAGATTCCCAGAACGGAGTCGATCATGTTGTCAGAGAGATTGAGCGAAACGAGATTGTGAAGGACAGAGAGGCCGTGTGGCACAGAGACGAGGAGATTCGAGGATAGATCGAGGTGTGTTATAGAAACAAGGTATGGCAGGGGGTCTGTTGGAATGAACGTGAGCGCATTGTCTGCGAGGGAGAGATGTTTGAGGAGCCCCCATTTGTAGGGAGAAAGGATAGAAGAGGGAGAAGGTAGTGGTGGTGCAGGATCCTCTGCAATAGGGGATACTTCTTCGCTCTCCTCGGGAACGGAGGCAGGCAGTGGCGAATTCGCCCAAGAGGGCTGTCTGCGAGGAATGCGCCTCGACCTCTGGTCCCCGAGTGATCCGTCTCTGCGCGCCTGGTCTTCAAGCACTGCTCCGATGAATATGTCGGCGACATCCTCCAGCCCACTCCGTTTGATAGTCAAACTACGAAGAGATTCTGCGAGCCTGTCCCAGCCGAGTAATGAGCGGGGATCAACATCCACGATCTCGAGAGACCGCAGGTTCTTGAAGGCGTCAACCGGAAGGGCGCTCCGGGTGGGAGGGTCGTCTTTGAGTTCGGCAATGACCTTGGGTCCAGGGGCCTTGAGTTGAAGGGAGGGAATCTTGGTGAAGCTGCTGTAGATGTATTTGAGCTCAGCATCGATGCTCTGTTGCTCCGGCCGGCTCCACCAGCCAGCGCCCAAGGAGAGACCGGACACGGCAGATAGAGAGGAACGGATGGAAGACAGGGAAAGGGTTTCTGCTTTGTCACGGCCTGATCCAAGGTCGATATGCGTGTAATGCAGTGGCTTGGAGGGGTTATCGACGGTGACGTCGAGGGAGCCAACATCGATGCCGAGCGACTCGATGCGCATGAGAACGTAAAAGAGACGGTGGGTATCAATGGAAAAGGTTACGGGGCGCGGTGAAGGTGGACGGTGAACGTCGGAAGGGATGAGCCAGCTGACGGGGTTGAAGACGGAGGGCTGGGCGGTAGTGCGAGGACGGCGGCGACGTTGGAAGCCAGCCTCTGCGAGGCCCTTCTCGTTTAGTCTGATGAACGTAGCTACTCTGCGGAGATATTCGTCGCCTTGGACCGGCTCCATCGCGGTCGTCGTCGCGGTCGTTGTCGACGTTGTTGTCGCTGCTGTCGTCGCCGTTGGGCTCGTCGGCCGCGCCGCCTCTGCCCCTCTACCGCGTGCCGATCAGTACCCCAGACACCCATGTTTGGTGACGTGACATGTACGTGACCATGATTACGCGTTATGTCACGCTCAATAGGTTCTCCTCGTCCATAATGAAGATAACGATAAAAACATTGCAGCAAAAGGTATTCCAGGTGCGTATGGCCGGTACTGTACAACATATCCGTCCAATACCTTCCTAGATCGACGCTGACGGCGAAGATACTGTTGGAAGGCTCAAGGAAAAGATCTCTGAAGCCCACGGTCACCCGGTCGAGTCGCAAAAGTTGATCTATGCCGGTACGGCCATCCGAGTCGATCTCCGAGTCGCTTATCCCAACTGGTGACCAGGTAGAGTACTGCTGGACTCCAAGACCGTGGCGTCGTGTGAGATCAAGGAGAAGGACTTTTTGGTGCTCATGGTAGCAAAGGTATCGACGACCCCGCTGTCGGCGCAATCTAGCTCATCTGTTTTTCACTTCTAGCCCAAGCCAACTTTTGCCCCGCCTCCCACCACTTCATCGACATCTACTGCGCCCGCCACCGCCACCGTATCTGCACAACCTGTTGCACCAGCAGCGCCTGAAGTCGCACCACCACCTTCTGCACCTGTCCCGCAGCCTGCGGTTCCTTCTGCCACTGCTTCCGTCACTCAGACAACCCAACCCGCTACGGGCGATTTTGTTACCGGACCTGCGCTCGAAGGCACGATACAGAACATGATGGAGATGGGTTTTGAGCGTGATCAGGTCGTACGGACCCTGAGAGCGAGTTTCAATAACCCAGAACGTGCTGTTGAATACTTGTTCAACGTGAGTGGCTATATGCGTGGAATAGCCTGAATTTTGAACGTAGCGCAACAGGGTATTCCCCAGCACCTTGTGCAACCTAGCGTGCCAGCTCAACCTACCTCTGCGCCTATTGCTGCGTCTGCACCACAACCGGCACCAGCTGTCACTGCACCGGCGACGGCATCAGGTCAGCCTCAGAACCTATTTCAGGTAAGCTCGTATCCTCTCGATTCGGAATTTTTTTCATATTCTCTCGTTTCAGCTGGCGCAGCAACGGCAGCAACAGCAACAACAGGCAGCTGGCGGGCTCGGCGCTGGCACAGGTCTGAGTGGACTGGGTGTCCCAGACTTGGCGGCACTCCAAGATAACACTCAGATAGCGCAACTCCGGCAAGCGGTGGCGCAGAACCCGGGCTTGATTCAGCCAATGATCCAGCAACTTGCTGCTTCAAATCCTGGACTTGCGCAAGCGCTTGCAGCTAATCCAGAGGCGTTAATCAACCTTTTGGGTGGCGGTAGTGGGGAAGGGGGGGAGGGTGAAGAAGGCGGACTTCCGGGTGTACAAGTCGTGAACATTACGCCAGAGGAACAAGCAGCGATTGAACGGGTGAGTTGAGAGGTGTGAAGAGAAGACGAATGCTGACGATAAGCAGCTTGAAGCGCTGGGGTTTCCTCGCCAAGCGGTGATTGAGGCATATTTTGCGTGCGACAAGAACGAGGAGCTGGCGGCGAATTATTTGTTTGAAGGTGGATTTGAAGAGTGAGAGGGAAGGTGTAGTTTTTGATGTCGTGTAGTTGAAATGTGACCCACATTGTTTGCACGAGCCCACCGCGTGTGAAGTCGAGATCACGTACAAAACCCGCTCCTTCTCCTCCTCCCTTCCAGCCCCCATCCTCCCTTTCCCCCTGCCCATACCCCACAAATACCCCCTCCCTCTCACCCTCTCCCAGTCCCCACCCACCACCATCATCCACCCATCGCCTCGTCCTCTCTTTCTCTTTTTTTCTCACACATTTTTCTGGTTCGTTTTCGACGCCCGTGCATCCCGATGGCGACTACCCAGGATCCCTCCTCGTCTTCCCCGGAAGATACGACCAACGAGAAACGCAACGCCGCTTCTGTCTCTCCGCCGCAGATATCCGTGAACGGGAACGGGAACGGCCCATCCGCTGCGCAGGCGCACGACCTCACGCCAACCTCGTCCACCGAAGCAGACAAGGACAACGCCCAGAACCCGTCCATCACAGTCTCCACCTTCGTTTCGCCAGACGAGCGTGACAGCACACGTCATACAGAGAAAGACAAGGACAAGATCTCCATTACCGCCGCCTCCACTACACAGCCGAATACCACAACAACCAGTTCTTCCACCACAACCGGAACTTCTACTTCATCATCCAGTAGCGCCAGTCGCAGGTTCTCCCGTAAGCCAAAACCCGCCAAGCCTTCCGCTTCCACGGGCGCTGCCCCTGACAAGAGCCCTCCTGTACGTGCTCCCTCGCAAGAGGTGAACAAGTCCAAGGGCTCACAACGTCCCCCAAAGAAGGCTTCCTTTATTTCAAAGCTTGTCCGCAAGCTCGTCCCTTGCGTCGCACCTAGCGACCGTACGCATCCCGTCGACATCGACGTCCCAGCTGCGATCAGTCCGCATCCTCAACCTTCGACCTCGAGCAAACCTGCAGAGCCATCCGTTCCAAGCGAGAAACAGCGATTTGAGGGCGAGTCCCAGGAAAAGGAACGGGAAAAAGTGCTTCCGCCGCCTATATCGGTTCCCAAGGACCCTTCCCCAGCGGACAGCCAGGACGTCCAAGTCGTCATCCCGCCAACCCCAACCAAAACCTTGTTACCCATATCGGAAACCGAGGGTGTCACAAGTGGTGCAGTACAGCCGCCTGGCTCGAGCGGGTCCGACATTTTCTCCCCACAACCCATCCCGCATTCAGATTTATCGCACGCCCCGGCTGCCGTGCAACCTCATGTTGGGGACACGTCGCATTCAACAACCACCGATTCCGATGGCAGCTTTACGGACGAGGAGGGTCATGGAGAGGGCGAAGAAGCAGAGCAGGAGGAAGGTGAACCCATGGAGGAGGACGATGAAGATGCTCTCATAATGAATGGGGGAGCTGGCATCCCGATAGGGCCAGTAAGTATTGCCTAGAGTGGTGGTCCCACATCTCGCTGACCCTTCGACTAGGATGGCACACCACGACCTCTACTGCCCCCAATTGCGCCGCAACACGTGGGGCGCAAATGTCTGGTTCTGGACTTGGATGAAACGCTTGTTCACAGCAGCTTCAAGGTAAGACGCACAGGTCACTTTTATTTCACACTCGATTGAGCCCCTGTAGTCCATACAACATGCAGATTACGTCGTGCCAGTGGAAATTGAATATCACTGGCATAACGTGTATGTCATAAAGCGCCCAGGTGTCGACAACTTTTTGAAGAAGATGGGCGAGATATACGAGGTGGTGGTATTTACTGCCAGCCTAAGCAAGGTCCGCCTCTTTTTTTTTGGATCCTTCCCTTTCAATAGCTGATCCAATCATCCCAATAGTACGCAGACCCAGTCTTGGACAAACTCGACACCCACCATGTCGTCACTCATCGATTATTCCGGGAGAGTTGCTACAACCACAAGGGTAATTATGTCAAGGTATGCACCACCGTCGATGACCGCGGACGCTCTCATTTTTTCCGCAGGACCTTTCGCAACTAGGACGTCCCATCGCTGATACCATCATCCTGGACAATTCCCCGGCTTCATACATATTCCACCCCAATAATGCGGTTCCCGTCTCTTCGTGGTTTAATGATCCCCACGACACCGAACTCACGGACCTGTGCCCCTTCCTCGCCGACCTTGGTGAGGTCAAGGATGTGCGAGGTGTCCTTGACGGCGGACTCTGAGCACTGGCCGTGATGGATGGTGCATACCGGAGAGGACTGGAGGGGCTTGAGCAATCTGCTTGCGAGCGCGCACTCTAGTGTTGTAATGCACTGTTCCGCTTGTTTTCGTGATAGGAGAAATACCAGGCTACCCGTTTCGATGTCAAGCGTCTCAAGCAATGTCACCCTGTTCATACCCGCTCATCGCCTTGGCCTATCCTCTCTGCTACCGCACCAACGCCTAGCCGTCCAGAACGTACATCTTGTACAACAAAATTCCCCGCATCCACTCCCGTCTCCTACTATCAATTTCATTCACAATTACATCCGGTACACTCATGCGTCGATAATCGTTATCGTTTTGTATCCATCATGCACCCATACGCATCATACCCCCACGCACCTGCGGTTGTCTCTTGGTAACCATGACATGGAGTGTCTACGCAGCTTTCCTTGCTTTCCGACATCATACATTCCCTTTTCTTTCCCTCATGCAGGCACACAAGAAACTCCATCCTTCACACCTTTATGACATGCATTATGGACCCATTCGCATCTTGTTCTGGTTGGTGGGAGCATTCCTTAATGGGGACTGTTGTTGACTGATCCTCTGTATCACTGGCAGGACGTTCCAGGCTTCTTATCGTGTGATCTTTAATTTATATCCCCTTTCATCTTGCGTCCCCTTGATTTACTTCGTTGACGTATGCAGTCTCACCTGCATGTCCACATTCACGTAGTTTGTCCCACCCCCTCCCCTGCTTTTTTTCCCTTTGATTTTATGTCTTGACATTTTGCAGTTTTCCGTATAATTCCGGTCTCGTTCCTCTTCTTATCTTGTTTGCATGACCGTTACGAGTTTTTACGATGTTACATACGACTAAATGATGCACATACCTCAAGTTTAACTTGATCTGCTGGCGCGGTTGATTTTCGATCATGTGATGAGTCTCGTGGTCGCGTTGCTTTGTCGTGTTTGGTTGTAGTTCCTCCCGTCCGTTACGATTGTCTCCTACCCATACGCCATGTTATTCAACAAGGGCCCGCGATTCAACTCAGAGAAAGGCAAGTAGTGCATGGTACAACAATCCCTTGGATTGACAAGTCGTCTGCAGTGGCTTCCGATAAAACCCCGGACGCTTCAGGTACAATGGATCTCACCAACCTCAGGTTGTTCTAACTTGGAACCCAGCACCCACTACGTCTAGTACGACCACAAAGCCCGCCTCCAGAAACACCAGACCGCCAACGACTGCCGGAAAACACGGAGGAGATGACCGCTATGCAGTTCTACTGCGTCGGATTGAAGATCTAGAAAAGATCCATGCAGACGACAAGAAAAACGTGAGTGAATACCCACTGTAACACGGACAGCCTGACGCGCATTGTGTGTAGCATCAAGCGGAACTCGACCGCCACAAATCTGAGCTCGCGCGGTTGATGAAGACGAATGCCGAACAAGCAGAAAAGCTGGACAAGTTCAAGAAACAAAACGACACGTACGAGATGCGCGTTCAAGAGCTGAAAAAGGCGAGTGCGGCAGAGCAGACAGAGCTCAAGGAGCTCCGTACCAAGTTGCGCATGTGCGAACATGAGCGCAACCAACTTGCCAAGCGGGACACCGAGCATGGGGACACCAAGAAGGCACTCTCGAGTACGGAGGCGAAGCGGAGGGAGGAAATCAAGGAACGAGATCGAAAAGTGGTAGAGTTGGAGAAAGCGCTGGTGGCTGAGAAGAAGAAGCGGGAGATGCTCGAGTCTTGCTTGGATGATCTCAGGAAGAAGGCAGATGAAGAGGCCGTAAAGCTACGTGCCAATTCTACAAGCTTGCAGCAGCAGCTCGACGTTGCGCAAAAGGACGGGGAAGAGGCTCGACAAGCTGTGGAGGCAGCCCAAGATGAGGCCGAGAGTCGGGAGGAGGAGCTTTTAGATCAGCTGGAGCAATGCAAGATAGCTCTCGGTCGCGTGGCAGAAGAATATGCGCGCCTAGCGTCCACGACGGTGACCGCCAAAGCGCATGCCGCCCTCAGAGAGGAACATCTTGCACTCCAATTGCGCTCGTTACGTCTGGAACGAAAGCTTGCCAACTCGGAAGGTCAAGTAACAGAACTAGCGCATCTCATACGCCAGACAAACGAGGAGAACGAACTTCTTCTAGAGCAGCTGCGGGACGTTGAGGAAGAGGTCGTCTTCTATTCTGGACTACTCCAAGAGAATAGACACCATCAGACGAGCGGCCGCGACGACAACATCGCTAGCT
Organism: Xanthoconium stramineum; assembly: GCA_038090315.1. Taxonomy (NCBI): domain Eukaryota; kingdom Fungi; phylum Basidiomycota; class Agaricomycetes; order Boletales; family Boletaceae; genus Xanthoconium; species Xanthoconium stramineum. Next base: position 13,368 of record JBBPMO010000174.1, on the reverse strand, counting down.
TGGAAGACAAGCTTGCAGCACTTTGTCTCGATATCCTGCAGGGCCATGCTCCAGCGACCCTGGTCGAATACCACGATGGAGCTCACAAGTTCTACCGTGGCTTAGCGGACGACATGCGGTTGCAAGTGGACGTTTTGGAGAATGCCACCAGACAAGAACAGTCGGCGAACCGCGCTTTGGCAGGGGAAGTGGCTGGTCATGTTGCTGTTTGCGAAGCATCGAAACTCGAACTGCAAAGGCTGCAAACGGAGCTTACGGAGGCAAACCGCAGCCTCGCCAACGAACAAGTCTCACTAGCTGAGCTCCGTCAAGCCCGAGATATCCTACAAGACAAGATTAACGTGCTGGAGAAACAACTCGACGACCAGGCATTTCAGCACAAGGCAGCACTGCAGAAAGAACGAGATGTAACCCAAAGACTTTCTTTGCAACTTCGCATGAGCAAGACAGCCGAGGATGCACTCAAAGCAGAGACCGAACAGTATGACCTCAGTCCTCTTGATCATGTCGTCCGTCACTGATGACGTGCACAGGTTGAACTCCGAGCTGGCCGAGGCTTCTCGGTTCCAAGACGCGTACTACAAGTTATTGGATGAGGCGGAGGGGCTTTTGGCACGTAACGACTTGGCAGAGGAGGAAGCCGAGCGTCTCAGTCGGTTCAATGCTGAGATACTTAGTCACCAGAATCCTGCGCAAAGGATAATTTATGTGGACCGGATACGGAGGGAGCTGGCAGATGTCAAGCAGGTTCGTACGGCTGTCGTTGTCCGAGCGCTCTTTCTCAAACTATTTGGTCGCATACAGAAACTGCTCGTGTGCACGCGCGAACGTGACGCATTGACAGTGTCAAATGAGGATCTGCGCCATGCGATCGAGCTGTACAAATCGTCGGTAGTGCCGATCGAGAGCAAACCACGTTCGCTCTTCATCCGGGTCTCCCGATCGCCTCTGACTGACCAAAGCCAGAACGTGCGTCCTTCAAGTCCCACCAAACACACGATATTGGAGCATCTACCTGGACCTGGCGATATGACTTTGGACGAACTAACGTGATATATACCCCTTGTGTGCTGTATCTATTTTGTCAATACCATTTTCACGCCTGCGACGCCTCAGGAAATATTTTCACATTTTCTGCCAACTCCCGTAGATTTTATCCAACAGGGACATCTTCTGTTCATTGGTCCTATTACAAAAAAGCCAGCAAATAGGATACCGGCAAATGTCTACGTGAAAGTAACGACACCGCCAAGGCATGGCATTCACCGTCGGATCAAACGGATAACCATCTTGAACGTGTCTCCCACGTGGTACGTGGTTTGGATGGCCAACGCTGTGACGGAAAACGCACCCTGACCGCGTGGGTGCGCTCTAGATCATGCAGCATTTTCGCGGTTGGTATTATCGTGAAACCGCGGACATGGAAAATGGATGGGTAAACTCGTGGTCGAGTAGCACCGATCGCGGTAGGCGTTTCATGACCTCCCTCTAGCGAAGGAAGGTGACATGCAGCGGCCGCTCGGATGTGGCACCGGGTCGCGTAGGACAAGACAACCTGCCTCGAAGGAAATTGAAATCGATCAGATTCCAGATCTCCAACGCCGAGCTGGCACCTTAAAATAGGCTGGTTAAATGTATGTACCATTACTGTATATACCATTATAGTCCAAAACAAAACAAAAGTCCCGAATGATACGACGTACAACACATCTAACTTAGCAGCGACAGTCGGTCCATCTCATGCTCCGCAGAGTAGTTATCATAGAACTTCCATGGTTCGTCGAACTCTCTCAGCTCGTCCATGCGACTATACTTGTTTTGACGCTCTCTCCACTTTCGCCACCAGAAACTGTAGCACGCGGCACGAGATACAAGTCAGCTGGGCACCCACGCAACAGTGTCAAGGACACTCACATGAACGCAATGCCGCATCCGATCACGATTGCCACGGCCACCACCCCACCGATGATGCCGCCCTTGTCTTGATCCAAAAACGCCTCTACCTTGTCTACCCCACCCGGGTCCGGATTCGAGTAATCGTAATGTCTCCCGGGAAGCGCGCTCGCGCTTGGCGGGTTGTTCGGATCATAGCAGTACTGCGAGAAACACTGCATGCAAAAAGGCGACCGGGGCGGTACCGGCGTGAGCTTGAACCTGGCACGATCGAGCGCGGCGCATTGTAGACATTTGCCCCAGTCTGGGTCGGGAGATGTGGTGTTGGGTTTGAAGCCGCCGAGGATGTTTTGAAAGACTTGGTTGATGAAAACGGCGGTTGAACGCGGGGTGTAGTAGAACTGAAAATCTTCGGTGCTTAATGTCGAGGGGATACGTGAGTGCGCGAATGGGTAATGGGTGGGTTGGGACCTACTTGGACGCGGGGGGACTCCCGTCCAATGGAGGGGCATTAGGAAGGTAGATGATCAGGGGGTACTCTGGAGGAACTTGATTTGGATTACACCCAAAGAATGTGGGTCTTTGGCTCACTCCCGTGTCGGGAAAATCCTGAGCTGACGGGATAGGAGGGAATGCTTGATGTGATGAGGAGAGAAGAGAAGAAATTCGCCGCGAAGTCGTTAGAAGCGACGTTCCGCTATCATGCAGTCAGTTGGCGTGTTTGTACAATGTAACGATGACTGACTCTGGCCATTGATCAGGACCATCTGCACTTGCGTCCACGGCAACGACGACATCAACGGCTCTTGCTTTTGCGAATAGAGCTCCAAGGGGTATCTGCTCCTGATTCGAACCACCGTCCACGAGTGAGAGCCACTGTGATGACGAATCCTGGAATGTGACGGAGTTGACACCCTGAAATGCCTTTTGCGACGTAAGAAACGGGTTTGTGACCTGTGCAAAGTTCCCACTTACATTTGGCCAGTTGGCGACATTAAAGGAGCGTGTGTTGACCTTGGAAGAAAGTTCGTTATAGAGGTACTGCATTCCCATGACACCGCCATTCTGGTTGTTGAAACCTGAGAAATTGGCGCCCGGCCCATTTATGACCTGCCAAGAGAAGGGTCATGAGTAACCCGAGCAAAAGAACACAAGGAAGTGTGCACGTTGAAGATGCTCGCACTCGAACCCATCACAAAACCCACTTGGTCGAATCCCGTTATACAAGTGGATGCGGTTCCATTCACTAGACGGGTGCCGGAGTAAGCCATTGGAGCCATAGCAGACAAGCTTGGGTCCCAAGAGCCAAATTCGAGTGGAGTGAACTGCTGCAATGAGCTAAATTGTCGATTGAAGACGATGAAGCACTTGCCTCGTAGACTACCGAATCCAAAGGCGCGACGGGCATTGGATTAGATTCCGAGGGTAATGAATCTGCAACTATGATAGGGAATGGCATCGATTGATTGGTATAAGAAGGTAAGAGGGATATTTGTGACCAGAGCTGGCCGGCACCATGACCGTTGTCATTCGTGTAAAAGTTGTTTGTGGTTGTTCCGTTCAGGAAATGGTATGAAAGTGCCCGACCAAACAAGTCGGTGATGCTGGTATCGCTACGGCAGGATGTCAACGAGAGCATATTCAGGGAGGGAGAACGGACATGGATGTATTGGCCTTGGCTTCGACGCTTGCGAGAATGCTTGCCCAATATGCTTGGTTGTTTTTGTCGTCTGGGTCAACGCCGGATGGTGCAACAAGGTCCAAGTCGAGCATCCATCCTGATAGGCTGTAACCGTCTCCATAAACCAACGCCGAGGGATTTGGCCAGTCGTTCATCATCAATGATGCGGTCAGCCATGATCCACCTAGGAAGGTCTGGTCAAGGTGCACGGTGGGACCTATGGTGTGACGTACCTGACGAACCCGCGAGATACGAAGCGACCTGGAGCAGTCCGCCTGTGCCTGAAGCTTTTGCGGTGTCGTTTCTCGCGTCCAGTGCTGAGAAGACACCCGCACCGAACTGTGCTGTGCGATATCCCTGGCCACCGACTGCGATGCCTATCCTGGGCAAGGACGCGCTGAAGATGGGGAAGGAATACCCGATTGAAGAGCCGTTTCCGAGCCAGTCTGACCATGCAGTGGAGATGACACTCGACTCTCTTGCGGAAACGTACGACTGCTCCTGGGGATTCAGGGATTGGGTTTGTGGGGTGAATGTGCGAACGAGGACGCTGTTGGGTGGCTGGGGGCAGGGCGCATTGGTGTTTGGGGCGTAGTCGGTGATTTGAGCTGCGGCGGAGGCCAAGTGAAATGCAAGAAGAAAAAGAGTCATGGAGCAGCGTGGCGAGTGAACATGCTTGTCGCAGCAGACAGTTTTGCGTGCACTGCGTCCATCAAACACGGCTGTGTCGTTGCTCGGTGTCATTACTCGCAGCATCGGCCTCACCGACGGGACATCGCACTGGCGCGCAGCTGTGCAGTGGATTTACGGCGTCGTTGGTACAGGTGTTAGAACGTTTGGCGCATTCTCTTGAACATTGACTGGTGAGAGTACAACACAACTCGTCTGCCTCACTCCGAGGGTGAACGTCTGGATGTGATCATGGTTTTACTACATAGTCTCGTGCTCGTCGGGTATCACCTAAACAAGTAGAAACAAGTTCCGAGGGCAACGCCGCCTCTCTGACCGTCTGAACAACTTGAAACAGCGCGTGGCAACCCCATCCTCCGCCGGTTCCATGTCTCGCCGTGAAACGTCGTGTTCGAACTGGGGATATTGGCCCATCTGGTGCAGGATGCTGGTCAATCACCTGCAGAGTGACATTCTGAGCGGTTCGAAGACGTCCTCGTGGGTTAGGACAACATTGACATGGCCAGCGATGAGAATGAGGAGAGATATGTGAACGAGGGCGATGACAAAGCTTTGTGGTTACATAAAACGTTGCATTCGCTGCTCTTGTCAGCATTTCAGCCCTTTGTCTCCTCTCACCATCACGACCTCCTCACTCGAAAAAGCATCTCGCTTCATGACATGTTCAACACCACGGGATATGTTGTGTTCACTACTACAAGTCTCAAGTCTTGGGTGCAATGCAAAAACAGAAAGGGAATTGGTACGTGGCCAGAGTGTGTTACTATCGAAGAGACGAATGAATACGACGAGCAGATGCGGGAACAATCACGGGTCACCCCGCACCGCACCGGGGTTGTCATTGCTACTCTTTGGGAGCGGGCGTCTCGAGCTTTTCCCCTTCCGGCCTGGTTTCCTGTGCTTGTTGTGGCTGCTGCGGTAGTTGACCGGCCAATATCTGGCCTGGTGCCAATGAGCCACCGAGTTGGGTCTGGCCGCTGAGGGCTGCACGAAGAGCAGCATTTTCGATGCGAAGCTGATCGACAAGGGCCCTGCATTCTTCCCAGCGGCGGTTTGCCTCGTCTGCAGATGCGAGCGCTGCATCGAGCAGCTGTGAACGAGACTCGAGAGCCTTGACGCGTCTGGTAGAGAGGTGAGTGACGTAAACGGACATGAGGCGTGGGGATTGGGACGTACTGGTCTCTTCGCTCTCTAAATGCCCGCTGGGCTTTCCTGTTCTGCTCAGCGCGCTTGCTCTGGCTGAGCTGGCGACCGCCGGTCTTTGACGAATCGTGGTTCGGGTCCCCGTTAAGGGGCTGTTGGGAGGATTCACCCGGTGGGTGCGGTGGGGGAGGTTGTGCATATTCAGGAGGTGCGTATTGGTACATTGGTGGATGTCCCATCCCTGGAGGGATGAGTGCGTGGGGAGGGGGAAGCATCTGTCCGAGGTGGATGCCTGGGGGAGGGGGTAGAGGAGGGGGGTGCTGGGGCTGGGGCTGAGGGGGTGGAGGGGGCGCGGTTGTTGTTGTGGGTGGTGTTTTGCGCTTTCGGGAGGGGCGGGATGTAGGGGTTGACTGGGGTTGTTGTGATGGAGTTGCTGGTTGCTGAGGGTCATCGCGGAGACGCATTACTTGTGTGGAGGCATCCGATGGTGGTTGTTGTTGTTGGTATTGAAGCATGGCGGGGAGGAGGATGACAATGATCGACTCGCGTTTGGAGGGGATTAGTAAGAAAAAACCAGCAGCACCGCTCTTTGTTGTTCCTTGTTTGTCTCAACTTAAACCTTGGTCAGCATCACGTAATACTCCCTCTCATGTACCTCATCGCCTTCAACATCGTCTCCGCCGTCGGCTGGGCAGTCGTTCTCGCCCTCACCATCGCCGGCGTCGTTGTCAACGACCCTACTAACAACCACACTGCCGCCAATGCGCTCTCAACCACCCTCGCCTCGGCCCTGGCCCGTTTTGTGCCCGCGACGTATGCCCAGTCTTGGTCCGTGCTCGCGCCCGTCCAGTCCCTCGCCGCACTCGAGGTCCTCCATGTCCTCCTCGGCCTTGTTCGGTCTCCCCTCCCCACCACTTTCATGCAGGTCTCTTCTCGTCTAATTCTCATTTGGGCCATCGTCGCTCGCTACTCCTCCACCCACCCCAGCCCCATTTATACCACCATGGTCTTGGCTTGGTCCCTTACAGAGGTCCCCCGCTACGCCTACTACGCTCTCGGCCTTCTCGGCGTCATCCCCCCTTCCTGGCTTACCTGGCTGCGCTACTCCGCCTTTTATGTCTTATACCCCCTTGGCGCAGGCAGCGAGGCCCTCCTCGCCCTCAGCACCATTTCAGAGTGGCAGCACGGTCGCTACGCCAACTGGAACGTCGAAGATTGGCTCAAAGCAGCGATGGTCCTGATCTGGATCCCAGGTGCCTTTCTTCCCTCTCACCCCTCGTCTCTCAATTAATTTTTTTTTCAGGCCTCTATGTCATGTATACCCACATGGTCCGCACTCGCAGCAAGGTCCTTGGTCCCCAAAAACCTCAAAAACTCGGCGCAAAGCCAAAGGATAGACTAAAAGCAAACTGAGCTGCTTATTCCCGCGCATATACCTGTGTTTCAGACGTGTATCTCGTTCCTCTAATACACCTCTTTGTGCAATTCGTCAGAATCAAAACGACCACTCCCGCTCAGATCGTAATCCATTGGTCAGATTCACAACCTCTGATCATTCATAGCACAGATCTGCTCTCAGTCTCTCTCCTACCTATTTCTCTCGCAATGATGTTCCCTCACATAGCTTTCTTCATGCTTTGGCTAACCACTGCCTCCTTTAGTACGCCACTGCACTACCAACCGAAGTGTACGCCTCGATCCCTCCATAAGCTCGATGAACAAGCTGCAGTGTGTATGCTCACTTACCGCGTTTGAACTCGTTGACGAGACAGATGGCATAGTTCGCTGCGCGAGCTGCCACGCAACGGAAATTTCAAAACGCCCCCGCTCTGCTAGCAGGTCTAGGTACATGTTCCGGTTATACCATTCCCTCCTCTCTTCAAAACGCATACAATCGTGCTTCCGACTACGCTACCAACATCACCTTGCTCAGTTCTCTACTCAAGTCGGCCCGGCGCCGGCCTTCTTATTCTTCTTCCGTGATCAGAGTAGCTACCGCTGGGTCTGCTCCGAGCGCAAATGGCACTACCACCGATTCTCTCCAAGACGACACTGATGGTGTCAACGACTTCGAGTATTTCGGCGTGATGAACTTTGGGAGCGAAGCGCAACCGCTGCAGATCGACATTGATACGGGTTCTGCTGGTATGTAGGCCTTCCTGTCTCTTCAGAAAACGACTCTGTCAACTTGCTTGGCCTAGACCTTTGGGTTCCCGTCAATTGCACTGATTGTTACGGGCTTTCATCCTTCCGGACGAACGCCAGTACCACGTATCAAAACACAACCCGGCTATTCGCCGTCTCATACGTGTGTCTAATTCATCTTCGGTTTTGTTGAGTGGCTCCGCAATAAGCATCATCTTTTCATAGGGACTGGGTGACGTGGAAGGAACGCTCGCTCGGGACACAGTCTCACTCGGGCAATTGAAGGTGTACAACCAATCCTTTGGCGCGGTCTCGTCAGTGTCCGATAACTTTGCTTACGCGCCCAACGATGGACTCGTTGGCATGGCATTTGGCACGATCTCGAATTCGCAACAACCTACGTTCTTCGAGAACGTGATCCCGCAGTTAGCAGCACCTCTATTCAGTGTCTATATGACGCGGGGACAACCTCGCGGCTCCGAGGTGAGCTTACCGCGCTGCCATGACTGATATATCTCATGGTCAAACATAGATTTATCTTGGAAGCATCGATGCGTCCAAAGCCAGTGAAAAGACCATACTCTGGGTGCCGGTTGCCTCAAAGGTGTGGTCGTCGATTCGCCCACGCCCGCAGTTGCTGATACACCCCATTACCCAGACATATTGGACAGTCAACATGACCGCTGCCTCAGTTAACAACACGCTATTGGAGACCGGGAATCTCAAAGCTGTACGTCCCCTTCCAATCAGCCCTCGTATTCCTCCCTCAATCCTTGCTCGCATCTAAATAGATCATCGACACCGGCACGTCGTTTATCTACCTTCCAACGCGAATCATCATTCCCATATATAAACTAGTGAGTTCCAAGACGACGCCGAGGCTTAAAGCATATACCCATTGATGCGTCTAGATCCCCGGCGCGGCGCCCGCCCCAGACTATGGCGAAGGTTATTATTCCTACCCTTGCGACACCCAAATCACAGTGTCGTTTACGCTTGGTCCGCACGAGCTGATCCTGGATCCGCGTGATCTGAACCTCGGGCAGTATGATTCCGCCGGCAAGTCAGTGTTTTATCCCTTCCGCGTCTCGTCGCGCCTCAAGTGAGATCCATTTTCTTCGCACCTAGGAAGTGCATTGCGGCGCTTATCGACGCAGGACCGAAGCTTAATCTCGCCATTCTCGGTGAGTCGTGCCCGTCCCCCTGTTGTCGTTGGTGGGGCCGCTCATATGGAATCACACGGCTCGTTTGGTGTGCGCCATATAGGCGACTCATTCCTCAAGTCATGTGAGTGCTCGCTGGTTGCTGGATGTGGACCTACCTCTTGTCTGATGACGAAACGTAGACGTGACTGTTTTCGATTACTCGCATGGAGGGAGGGTTGGCTTCGTGAAGAGCATCAACGAGTGAACGTGAGTACCTCGTCTTGCCTACCTTGGGTGAAAATAAAAAGATTGATGTTATGCCAGAGATCATCAGTCGTGAGGGACAACTGTAGATCTCGAGGACGACCAATGTGCACTGTTCCAATCGTGGATCAATTATTCGATCGTCGCTGTTAAACTGCTTCGTTCATGGGTTGTGTTAATACAATTTATGCAAGACCGTTGCAAGCTCTTTAACGGACAAGTCTGTCGTTTGTACTCAGCGATACGGCCCTAGACCAGCACTTCCTTCCTTCCGTTGTCGTCTTCTTGAATGCGACGAGGTCACGGTGTGAGATATCATTGCCGAAGTTACTATGTACGGGACAAAATAGCACCGTGACAGTCAACTTGAACTCTCTCATAACCCATACTTCACATAACCCATAAGTACTCTCCACTAACCCATACAATTTTCATTTCCCAAAACCCATTTTCAGTGTTCCCAATCCCAGCCAAAATTCATACTCTGAAAAGCCATACCCTGTCCCGAGGAGGTATGGGCTATGGTTGGGAGAGTCGACTCTAGTGGTTTCTCGCTTGTACCTAGCCGACTTGAATCAGCCGAGAAACAAATTTCCCGGTTCTTTTCTCGAGAACACGCTCAAGAAGCTTGCAACGATGCATCGCGTACTCCAGATACCAGAGATGCTTTCCAATATCTTTGACCACTGTTCTCCGATGGCTCTAAGCTCGTGCGCGGCTGAAGACCGCAGAAAAGCCGCTCACAAGCTGGCTACTCTGGCTAGAATGTGTCGCACATTCAAGGAGCCAGCACTGGATGCACTCTGGAGAGGGTTGGACGACTTGTCTCCACTGGCGCGGTGTCTTCCAGAAGCATCTCGTCGATTGTCCCGAGAAAGCACTGTGAGTCGGTTCGTAGTACTCGTCACGAAGCTTTGCTCAATATCTCACTCCTTTTCCTCTGCTGTTCACGTAGTATTCATTTAACAGATCGCTTACGCAGACCGAGTGGGATGTCCTTCGAAGTTACACACGCCGCATCTGGTCTATAGCGGACTTTAACAAAGGCCTCGACTGGAAATCTGTCACGACCTTCTTGAATCCTCCTGCCACTGGCCCACTCTTCCCTAACCTCCGCTCGCTTCGTTGTGGGCGTACGGAGAAGATAATACCACTGGCATGGTCATGTCTGCCTTTCCCATCACTTGTTTGCCTTGACATTGCATCCAACCATGTCTTCCGGAACGCTTTCAAGTCGTTTGCCAAATCCTCCCCAAACATCAGGAGAGTTTCCGTTACTGTGTCATGCCTTGATCATGGTAGTTGGTTCAGCAAAATTGAACCCGACTGTATGTGTCGCTGGCAAGACCTTTGCTCTGTGATTTGCCCTCGAGTTATCTTGAATGTGGACGACCTTGTGCACCTATCCCACATGCCTGCCTTGACCCAGCTCGAGTTTGTGCCAAGCGACTCATTCCCGGCTTCCCATCCACTCCTTGTCTTCCCCAACCTGCACGACCTGACATTACGCTGCGAGTCATCGAGCTTGATCTCGCGGTTACTTTTCAGGACTCGTCTGCTTGCCATCACGAATTTCGAGGTCAACATTCTAGAGTGCCCTTCAAAGCAGGAGTTGACCTCCCTCCTGGCCAGTGTTCAAGTATCCTGTGCTGCTCACACCATCCAGAGCCTCAGGCTGATTTGTTATCCTCCCTTACCGCGTTCTGTTGATGGTCGGGAGGGTCGCTTGCTGGATTTGGAATACTTGCGACCCTGCATGGCGTTCAGCGATCTTCGCTGTCTGACACTCGATATGGAATGGAACGTGGACCTTTCAGACAGTGAAGTGCTAGCATTGGGATCGGCATGGCCCAAGTTGGAAAAGCTTCTAATAAACGAGCACTGGGGCTGGAACTCGGAAGGCGGAATTACACCGGGTGGACTCCTGGGACTTTGGGAGACATGTCGGTCGCTCAATGAAATCGCTGTCAGTTTCGATACGCGAGGTTACACCCAAGTGTACGTGTACCCAAGTGAAGCGCTAAGGAACCCCGAACTGGGGCCGCCACCCCATCTTTCGATCCACGTTCTCGATTCCGCTATCGAGGAAGAATCTGTGGATGCCATCATCGAATTCTTCTGTAATAATGCGACACGCTGGAAGTCCGGTCTTTCTCTCTGTGTTTGGGACTTGCAGACCAGGTCCACGATGGAGTACTGGGAATACGCGCGTTGGGATGACATATCTCGTCAAGTCAACTCCGTCTTCCGAATTCGTTCCGAATGTGGTCTTGGTTAACGGTTGGCCCACTATCAATTGTCACCAACCAGTACTCTAGTCCTCTTATATCGCATTTTCGAGTCCAACCTCGGTTATTGCTAACGATGAGAACGAACGTGATGACTCTACCTTGTGCTGTCCTAGTTTGCGGCAGGAATTTGTACATACTACTAACATAGGTCTTTTTTTCATTACTATGTCGCGTGGAGTCTGGATAGTAAGAGGGATCGGGCGAGTCGGGCCGGGGCGTCATAAAACGGCCTTGCCAATTGGCGGACCGTTGGGGAGAAAGGTCACTGCGGCATCCGTCCCGATGGCGTACGCACGCTGGATCCAACGCTATGGCCACGAATCACTTCACACAAGTCGTTCCTGTCTAGAAGTTTTCCTCGCACGACGATGTCAATCCGATTGGATGGTCATTTGGTCAATGGTCGTTTCGACGAATCCGTTACTCGTTGCGTCGTGCCACGTCATGCCGCCCGCGCATATGGTATCCCTAATGATGGATCTCGGGTCCTCGCGGTGCAAAGTCGTATATCGTAGACGTAGGGTTCGCAGAAGTTACCCTTGTCCCTCGTATCGCCAAACTTTAAACCACTGACTAATCCCTTTTCAGCAAGTCGACGGGCAACGGAGGGCGCGATATGGCCCATCCGTCGGTGCAGCTCCATGACGGCGACGGTCCGAGTCTCCGTGACAGCATGGGCAGCGTCGCGATCCTGAACGATGCAGTACAAGCCTTTTGCAGTGCGGGGGATATGGCCGATGGTGTCGCCATCAGTCCCGCGAATCGTGCAATAGCCATCTGCCAAGGTCGTCGAGAGCCCGAACTCGTCAAGACGGCCAATGGAGACGACGGTACGCAGCCTCAGGTGAGTACGAGACTTTGGTGAGACGCAGCTTACTGTCGTAACAATTTGGGACTTCGATAACCATGTCACCTACGTCAGTGGCAGAAAATGTTTGGTTTGCTGCGGTGAAGGGTTTGGAGGGGATAGGGGTGATGCTTTCAAAACGTTCACGATACGGGGAGATATGACGAGTCGTTCCAGAGTCGAAGAGTTCGACGTGGTACGTGGGGTTAGGCTTTCCATTTGCCTCCATGGCTACGTTCTCTAGGTCACCACCGAGATCCGTGGTGGAGCCAGCATGGTCGACGGATGCTCATCATCGAACTCCTGTGCTCGCAACTCCTCACCATCCAGGTCAAAAGCGTCAAGGCTATCTTCATCGGCGACCGAGAACCACACCACCATCGTTAAGTCCCTCCCTATTTCTCTTGCCAACTTTGCCTCGAACTAGCCTCCGCTCGACTCTTCGCGTCTACCAAAACTATCGAGCCTGACATCTTCATCCTGATCATTTCTGAAGAAGCCGAGCGCCAGAAGGCCAGATGCCCTGCTTGTCATGACATCAAGGAATGAGATGAAGCAATGACCATCGCTGTTGCACCCCATGAGCAACATGGCCATGGTGGCAGAGGAAGGCGCATGCACCAAGGAGGCCCTGGATGGAATCCACGAAAATGCTGGACTTGCGGCTCCACGGAGCATCTTTCTTCTTTCCACGACCAACCCAAGAAAAGTGACGACTCAGGAAAGAAGAAAACCATTCACACTGAGCACACCGCCCATGTTGACACCGTCAATGATGACGACGAAGATGGCGCTTTCGGGGTTTCTGACCTCTTGAGCGAAGACGAGTCCTTGCCAGGTCCGCTGTCCGCTGAGTCCTCCGATGACGAACGGGATAATGATTTTGAAGAATCTTGTGATGACTGGTAATCTTTCTCGTCGATAATGACACCAACAGCGGCTAATTCCTCGCGTTTTGTTCGCAGGCCGTCTAGGAAATGACGAACTTCTGCCCCCTTGGACATTTTCAACTCGAGAAATTGGGCACGCAAGCCCGTTCGAGTACGTGCCTTTTTCAGTGTACTCCTTTTCGGGACTGGTTAGGGGCCTCTGTAAGCCACTACGTCTCCCATCCACCACCATAATTTACACAATGGATACTGGCAATACAAACTCTGCTGGTGGTGACGCCCACCCCTATGATTGGCTCTGGACTGTCTTCGCGATCATGCTCCTTTCCTGGATCATCACCTGGTTCTGGACCTCCTTAGTGCGCCCCTCTTTTCCTCT
>JBBPMO010000173.1:0-44025 GCA_038090315.1 Xanthoconium stramineum | reverse complement strand
TCTTGATGGGTGGCCATTGACTGAAGAAGACTTTCAGAGCTCGGCAGACGTTGACAAGATGAGAACCGGTCGTCTAGAACTGGAACAGCCCGGTATCTCTGAAGGACTCGTTTCTGTTCCTAAGGACAATGAACAAACGACGAACCGGAAACGGGTCCTCGATTTAGAACCTGCAGGCCCCGAGTCGAAGCGGAGATGGCTAAATTGATTGTTGGGTTATTTAGGATTTGAACGTCAGGATGTCTGCGTCATTCAAACTGTTAGGGTTAGTAATATTAGTACTTGTCTTGTTCTTATTCACCGCCACTCAAGTAATACTCTAACGCTGTTCTTGACTGCGAGCTAAATGTTTACACGCACTTACGGCCATAACAGATTGGGTGTGATCAGGGCATTTCACTGGCACTGGCAGAGGTACAGGTTAAATCAGGCCAGCAAGCTGGCGTTACGAGTGGATATAACAACACAAAGTTTGCTGGCAATGGATGTCCAGTCCTCTCTGGCCTGGGGCATGTTCAACCCCAAGTCGACATGTTTTATATACAAGGAATTAGAGTACAGCGTACAAAGAGACAGCACAACCAACACAAATCAGATCCCAGTTCCAGACGCAGCGGGGGTACCACGTCGACGCTTCGCACTACGCTCGGGCGTCGGACTCGCCGCGCGCTTCGAGCTATTCCGCAACCCTTTCGAATCCTCCCACAAGTTTTGTGTGCGCTGACGTCGCTCGGCCATGTTTTGATCCTGAACTTCGGTCCCTCCGTAATGTATGGGTAGTTTGTCATTAGCCTTGTCGGCTTCGGGCCATCCCTTCTCGGCCAAGGACGTTTTCATCGTGGTGATGAACCAGGTAGATGTCTGTAGGCGTTTCATATCATTATCATATCGAGAAATCGTGCTATGCAGGATGTAGAGTTCCTCGTCTAAACGGTCGAGAGGGACATCGACCCTCTTGCGTTCTTCGGCTGTCGGAGGGCGCGTAGCGTAGAGCGACTTGAAAGGGGAACTCAACACCATGAAGAGATCAGACAATGGGGTTTCCTCTCTAGGCTGAAACTCGTCCGACGGATATTCTCCTGAAAGTATGAGCGTACGCTTTCCACCCCCACCCTTGTCGCTGCTCCCGCACGGTTTGTAGTGTTCGTCAAACGGTCGCATGTCGTAAGAATGAGCATGGCCGTCGTAGGTGCCAATGGCAAGGAGGAAACGCAACGTTATCCATCCTAAGACGTGTAAGAATGACTCGAGGTCGTCCGTTAACGTATGCATCTTGCCAGGATGCCGAAGCAGACTGGCAGACATGAATTGCCACGTCCCCTATCAGATTCAGTATACGAGCGCCTGGTCGAACTGAATGGCTTACCGTACGTTCTTGTCGCCTGTTGCCACCTTCATCCACCTTCTTGTCCAGCTCCCAGTCAATCAGCAGACCCTTAGCAGGTTCCTTGCCCTCTTTGATTATAAGGATGTTACCAGCACTTATGTCGCGATGTAAAATTCTAACATGTTCGAAGGCGTGTGCGTGAGCTATGCGATCAGCTGTCAGCGCATCGTGTGTACGTAACTCGGCGTAAGCTCACCTTGCAGTGTGTGGAGGACGGTAACGACAAGATCTCTCGTGCATTCGAATTTGAAAAGCGGTTTCCCCACGATCCAAAGCACCATCCGGTAGTGCTGATACGGAGAGACTGTTGGCTGCACGCACAGCCACGCCATGGTCGTCTTATCGCTCAGCAAGTTGTAATTTTCCGTCCTACCGTTCTCAATGTCGCCACCAATGACGTCTTGCGGGATGTTACGCGTGTCATGTTTGTAGAGTATTTGGTAAATTTCGTTTTCGTGCAGCACTTCGACATCCGGCAAAGTCGAGAGGAACCGCCAGGTGTCTTTCATATAGATGATTCGTTCTTCTGAACTCGGCTTCTTCTTCCCCTTGTCTGGACCGGTGGTCTGATTCGCATCGCGTTGGCTGAGAGGACTGGATTCTTCGCATGAAGGAGTAAGGTCGTTCGCGTCCTCATTGGGGATCCAGAGCATGGCCCGGCTGCGAGTACATCGACTAACAAGCGACCGATTGGTCGTCTCTGGCCGTGGACCGTAGGCATAACCGCCGTCCAATTTCGGTATCTGGTACCTGTAAAGTGGAATGCTCTCGTTCTCGATCTTCAATTTCTCCCGAATGTGCTTGTCGACGTCATCCGGAAGCTTGGCTGGTTGGACCGACGGGTCGTGACCCCGCTGCTCGAGAGTGAGATGGTTGAACTGCCAAGAGAACATCGCCATCAATTCTGGGTTCCTGCAGTAGTTGAACGCAGCCGTCATGACAGTCGACGAAGGGTCCCATCGCGGGAATCGAGCGTGATCGCCTTGGACGAAGACAGAAAACGAGAAGTGTCGAAATTGTAGGCTGTGGTGAGCACCCGCATAGTGCGCCAGTTGGCCACGCGTTTTCCTTCCTTCCTCGGTGTCTGGCATGAACGATCCCTCCTCGATGAAGCGTTTCTTGTCGGTCTTGTCACCAGGATCTCTGAAGGGCACGCCGTTGTTGTTTGCCTCGAACTCTATCCAGAGTTCCATCTGCGAGAAATCCGTCCTGTCTGGAGTTGCCACGCCGTCGATCCGATTGTAGACCGACACGTCCGTTTTGAGGTTCACGCCGTTCACCTTGTCTGGCTTTGTGCTTGTGTTTACAGCCTCGAGGTCAGGCATCCATTCTTTGACAGCGTCGATCTGGATGATGCTGTCATAAGGCTGATGTGTCCGAGAGACAGTGTACTCACGAAGTGATTATAGCGTTGACTTTCCACCCTGTCGGGGATGTTCTCGAACGGATTTCTGTGCAGCTCGGGCAGTGGTCTTGAATTCTTGTCGAGAGGGAGATATCTTTCGACAAAGTCGTCGACGGGCATCGCACCCAGCCAGCGACCTTCCATCTCGTTTGCAAGTTGAAGTCGTATTGCTTTGAGGTTTTCTTCAGCGGTCGAGTACGGCGAATTTGGCCCGTGCTTCTTTGTGACTGGAGTGGATTCACTAGGTTGTGCAAGCTGGGCGACGAGTGATGGCTTGGGTGGGGCAGGGGTTTTTAGTTCAGTGGTAGGCTCGTCCTTGTGAGTATGGGACATGTCAAGCAAGCAATGGATGAATGAAGAAATGAAACTGACGGGGAGATTCGACTGGGACGACTACCAGGTACTTATTCTCTACAACTGTGGAACAAGCTGTGGAGTGAATATGCCAGTCTTGCGCACACTGTCGATTATTATACTAACCAGGCTGTGGACTTTCACCATGGACCGGCAAGAAATGATGGTGGTGGTGGTACAAGTGAAACACGAGTCCACTCCGCGTCTCAATTGGTCAGGTGACCTGACAACTGCGTATATTTAGCCCCTGTCACGTTGCCAATTAGCCGACCAGTGCGACGCCATCTCGCGACCACGAGGTGTTGGTCCAACAAACTGCACCCGTGGGGGTGTGGTTTGGAAAGAGGTTCGGAACTTGTTGGCGCGTCCAAATGGATTTGAAGCGTCCGAATCAAGTCCGTGTCGGCGTTGGGTGTGTTATCGCACCGACAGGTTATTCCGAACCTCAGTACACCAGACGAAGCTGGTATATAACTGAGAGGTGCAAGTACAAAACACTCCAAGTTGGAAATGTGGCACAACCAAGTACTTTATCAAAAGACTATTCAACGTTCAAAAGTATTCAGTGTTCGTTGAACACCTTGACTGTCATTCCTCTTGTTGCCGTAGAAGATTGTCTGCTTATCTCTTCCGCTCTTTATACTACGACCCGAGCTTTGCATTGATTCAGAGTAATACGGTCGAAGAAGCGTGATATTAATGCAGATTCTAGATTCAGAAAAGTTACATCGAAAGGAAATAGTATCATATCTCGACGACCTAATTAATCCCTTACGGAACAAATTATTGAATCGATCAGCTCACGTAATCCATCGATTTTCGATCCAAGCTCATCACTCGTGCATACTCCAACAACAATCTACCCCGTCGCGTCAGCACCAAGTATTCCGTTTCGCAACCCACACGCACCGATACAAGTAAGCTGTCATGTCCTCCCGCCTCCAAAACCGTTGACTCCAAACCCGCCCCGCACGCGCGATCCGCCGGGCCAATACATCATGTACCCGGAAAAACGCGACCGCGTCGTACAGATCGGTATACGATACTTGGATCGGGATATAGTGTACCCACGGTGCGATCCGCGAGGTGTACCTACTCCCAAGCGAGTCGGCACTTAGGAGAGGAAACGTAGAACATACACGCACCATTCGGGGTATACCGTTGCCTTGAACACTAGCGCGTTGCTTGTCACGAGTCGTTTGAACCGACCCGACCACCCATTCCCGTCCACCTATGTATCCAAGATCTCGTGAGTCAAGCAAAAGACACAGCGCAAGGGGAAGCGAAAAGACGCACGTCGATGATAAACTTGTACCGCCCCTCCTCCTCTCTTTCTTGCGTCTCCTGGAACGACCACTTGTGCGCCATCTTAGCACACGTCCCATCATCCTCGTCGCACGCGATCGGACGCTCGGTGAATGCGACGTCCATCCATGCAGGGTTGACCTGCGCGAGTGGTACGATCTCTGGTTCACCCACGGGGATCGCCTCTGCATCTTCCTCGCTTTCGACTCCCTTCTTGTTTGTGGGGACGCGCAAGACGCTCACGTTACCTTCCAGCGCGTTTGTGAGCGTAACGAGTCGTGCACGGTGCCCGTTCTCCCACCACTTATCTGAGGAGGCATACATTCCCGTCGTACGTCCTCGCCAGCCGAGTCTCTCGTTCACTTTGCGTTCCCAGGGAACGTCCCCCTCGAACGCGCCGTCTTCGCCGTGCTGTTTTCCTTCATCTGAATCAGAGTTGAACTTCCATCCGTACGGGACTGGTGGACGAATATCATGATGGAGCAACGTCGCGCATAGAGAGAAGTGCGGTATGAGGGTACTCTTGGCAAAGGGTCCTGTGTTGTAGGAGAGGAATTGACCGTGCGTGGTGAGTAAAGCGGGGTTCATACAAGGATCCATCGTTTCCTTATGGGAGGCGATAAACGTCTTGGAAGATGTGGATGAATGGAAGGGTGTAGGCGAAGGTGGGTAAGTGGGTGAATTGAGACGGGCGGGCGAGTCAGGAGGACAAGCTTGGATCCAGCCGAGTTCCGTGATCGGAGGCATGTCGGCGCGTGTCAGTGCTGTAAATACGAGTCAACGACATACACAAGACATCGCGGAAGGTACATACTCATCCCATTCGCGGCTGCCTGGAGTGCCATGGACTTGATTCGCCAATCCGAGAACATATCAGGGTTATCGAATGGCGAAAAGGTGATGCGCATTGGGGGTATATCATGCTCTACCTCGCGCACCAGCGCAAGAATGTCGGTGACCCTATTTTGCAGCCCTTGTCTATGTTCGGGGAGGGTCGAACGGACAACTTCAAATAGCGGATGCGTGTGCGTCTTTTCGACGGTCACGATGCCGTCCTGTGTCTCGAGTTCTTGCTGCGTACGCACCAACTCACGTGGATCGATACCCCAAAATGGTTCGATATCTTGGAAAATCTCATCATATTCGTCAGGTAGTTGGACGCGATGTCTCACGACATAATCCCACCTACAGAACG
This sequence comes from Xanthoconium stramineum, assembly GCA_038090315.1. Taxonomy (NCBI): domain Eukaryota; kingdom Fungi; phylum Basidiomycota; class Agaricomycetes; order Boletales; family Boletaceae; genus Xanthoconium; species Xanthoconium stramineum. The sequence goes on along the minus strand of JBBPMO010000173.1, from coordinate 38,379 downwards.
CGATTACCTATGTCGCCCACGTTGCTAGAGCCGGGACAACATACCATTTGTCGAAACCGAGTGGCGGCGCCCGTCGGTAACGCCGCCTGTACTCTAAAATGGCCTCATCGAGCGTTTTGCTTGCACGTGCACGTTTCGCCTCCCATGCTGCCTCGGCGTCGCGGATGAGTTGGAAGATGGGATGGGGACCGTCGGGATTGACGTGGAGAAGCCCGTCTGGAGTCAGAGTGTGCTTAGAAAGAGGTGGACTGTCCTGCTTCCATCCAGGCGAGTCGAATTTGACAGTGAGATAGTGTCCCGGGAGTGAATGAAAGTGCGGATGTGCGAGGTTAAGAAAGGAGAGTCCGAGGACAGAAATGAGGAGGAGGGCTGAGAGAGGTCTGAGAGATACAGTTCTGCGAAGGGATATCCAGCGAAACATGGTGCGTCAACGAAAAAGGGGAGACACAAAAGAGGGGGGGATTGGAGGGGCGGAAGGATCCCTGATCACTCATCGAAGACTACATGATGTATGGTGATTCGCTAAGACCGTCCGCCGCACTGTCACATGTAGCAACTGTGTCAGAGGGTCGTTTCAGTAACCTGCAGATGAGACAGTAGATACGAGCGGAGTAAGACTATAGACTTTCTCAGTTCTCTCAGACGAGTAGAATTGCCATGACACTGGGAGAAACTTACCATCGATACTTAGTATGAAACATAACGATTTATACTATCAGGCTATTATTCTATGAGATGGACAGAGGGTATTGCTGTCGCCATGATGAACTTGGGATCGTGCGGCGATCCGAACGGGTTTCCCCGTATAGAGATGGGGTATCCAAGCGTGTTCACACGTGGAGAGAAGCGGAAGGGCAGTTGTCGAGTTTCGAAAGTCCGACAGCGACTGGCAACCAGTCCGGCCGTCGTCGGTTTCAGGCGGAGCTCAAATTTGACCATCGCTGATCATCGATGCTCCGTATCCCCCCGCCGCTCTCGGAAAGTTGTTTCGAAAGACTGGCAACCAGCGACCGGAGACCAGACCCGCAGCCCATCCCGTCATCCCGTCAATTTCAGGCAGAGTCTCTTAGATAGGAGCATATACTCGGCCCCCAGTCGCGACAGGGGCGCACCCCCGTCCCACCCGTCCATTTCCATCCGGTCCTATCACCACCACCGGCACTGACACCACCCACATGATCGCTGCAACCGCCACCACTGCCGTTGACTCGGAAGCCAATACTGATGTATCGTGTGACAGGAGCTGGTGCGGCTGCCGTGACGACAATGACGCTCGAGACGAGACTGATCGACGGCCACGAACAGGCTGTCTCTAATGTGCGGAAAGCTGCCGACGTCGGCGATGATAACCGACTGCATTGGTGCCGATACTCGATCTTTGCACGTGAACTGGCCCCACTGTGACAACCAATTGATCCCTCGTCAGTTGGTGTACTCGCAGCTGGGCCATGCTCTGGATCCCCAACGAGGACGCGAATGACCTTACTCTCTCATGCGAAGAATCCAGTTCTCTCAGCCAACGCGATGCGAATCAGACCGTCGGTCCAGACAAGGGGAAGAAGAAGCCGAGTTCAGAAGAACGAATCATTTATATGAAAGACACCTGGCGATTCCTCTCGACTTCACCGGATGTCAAAGTACTGCCTGAAGACGAAATTTACCAAATACTCTACCGACACGACACGCCCAACATCCCCCAAGACGTCATTGGTGGCGACATTGAGAACGGTAGGACGGAAAACTACGACTTACTGGGCGATAAGACGACCATGGAATGGTTGTGCGTGCAGGCAACTGTCTCCCCGTATCAGCACTACCGGATGGTGCTTTGGATTGTGGGGAAACCGCTATTCAAAATTCGGATGCACGATAGATCTTGTCGTTACCGTCCTCCACACACTGCAAGGTGAGCTTAAGAGATTACGTGCAAACGATACACTAACAGCCGTTTGCATAGCTCACGCACACGCCTTCGAACATGCAAGAATCTTACATCGCGACATAAGTGCGGGCAACATCCTTATGATCAAAGAAGGCAAGGAACCTGCCAAGGGTCTGCTGATTGACTGTGAGTTGGGAAAGAAAGCGGATGAGGGTGGCAGTAGGCGACCAGAATGTACGGTAAGTGATCCAGTTCGACCAGGCGCTCGCATGCTGATTCTGATAAGGGACATGGCAATTTATGTCTGCTAATCTGCTTCGGCATCCTGGCAAGATGCATACACTAACGGACGATCTCGTGTCATTCTTGTATGTCTTAGGACGGGTAACGTTGCGTTTTCCCCCTGCCGTTGGCACCTACGACGATCATAATTGTTCTTGTCACATGCGACCGTTTGACAAACCGTGCGGCAGCAGCGACAAGGGTGGACGTGGAAAACGTACAATGTTGCTTTTGGGGGAATATCCGTCGGCCGATTTTCAACCTAGAGAGGAAACCCCGCTGTCTAGTCCCCTCACGGAGTCCAGTTCCCTTTTCAAGTCGCTCTAAGCTAAACGCCCTCCGACAGCCGAAAAATGCGAGAGGGTCGCTCTCGATCGATTAGATGAGGAACTCTACATCCTGCGTAACATGATTTCTCGATATGACAAGGATATGAAACGCGCCTGGTTCATCACCACGATGAAAACGTCCTTGGCCGAGAAGGCATGGCCCGAAGCCGACAAGCCTAATGACAGACTACTCATACATTACGGCGGGTCAAAGGTTCAGGATCAAAACATGGCCGAGCGACGTCAGCGCACACTGAACTTGTGGGATGGCCCGAAAGGGTTGCGGAATAGCTCGAAGCGCACGGCGAGTCCGACACCCGAGCGTAGTGCGAAACGTCAACGTGGTATCCCCCCTGCGTCTGGAACTGGGGTCTGATTCGTGTTGATTGTGCTGTCCGTTCTTATACGCTGTTCTCTAATATTATGTATGTGAAACATATTGGACTTCCTTTACCCCCGCGGGAAGTGGTTCATTCTGTCCACTTGTTTGATGCCACATGACACTGGGATGACGCTCAACGTGATCAAACTGGATGCTGGGCTTTGTTGAAAAGCTACCCCCTCGCCCCCCTAATCTTGGGGTACCCCCGCTGCATCTGGAACTGGGATCTTATTTATGTCAATTTGTCTCTTTTTTGTACATACTTCTATTTTTGCTCCCTGTCTGTAATGCGCCTTCGCTTGTTTACAGCGGACTCCCCTTAAAACATGCCCGCCGCATATCCCTCGCACTTGAACGTGTCATCTTTCGCCTTACTGAGGACAACGACGCATGATCACAACGCACGATGTGGCAGATCTATCTTAGTACACCCCATTGGTCCGTCCGTAGGCGCAACGTCCATCCACGCGCGATCAGCCTCGGCGAGCGGCACACTCTCCGGTTTCCCAACCGGACTCGTTTCCGCCTCTGGTCCGTTCTCGTTCGCGGGCACCGCTCACGTCGCGTTTGTCCACCATGAGCTCGGGACGTGTACATCCCCGTCGTACATCCACGCCAAACCAGTCAAGCGTTTACATTTTGTTCCCAGGGAACGTCCCCATCGAACGCCCCGCCCGCATCGTAATCGTCATTGTCACCATCCGCGCTTATATCCAGACTGAAACACCCAGCCGTATGGCACAGGCGGACAGACGTTGTCATGGAGCAGCGCCGCACAACGAGCAGCGCTGTACGAGGGTGTGTTGCGAGAGGAATTGCATGTGAAAGGTGGGTGACGAGGAGTGCAGGCAAGGCTTCACCGTGTTGCGATAAGCAATGAACGTCTTTGCAGACGAAAATGGGAGATGTGGCATGGATGAGTGCTGGTAGGCAGGAGGATGGAGATGAGCGGGCGAGTTTGGGGGACAAGGCTCGATCCAGTCGTGTTCTGTGACTGGAGACACGAGTCAGTGTTGAAAAAGAGTGAATAACACGTGTCATGAAATGTACATATTGGTCCCGTTAGTGGCCGCCTCGAGTGCCATGGATGTGATCTACCAGTTCGAAAGCATCCCGGGATTGTTAATGGAGACACGTGACGATAAATGGTACCAGGAATCGCGGAAGATGCGAGAATCCTGTCGATGGAGTCTTTTGTAAGGGTCTTTATGAAAACCTCGAATCGAGGATGGATGGAGACGACGCATGAAATGTCTCGGGCAGTTAGATACGACGAATCCACGCAGGCAGTCGTATCCTTTTGTCTTCAAAACTGTCGAGTCTACATCCGCCCCGCGCGTGCGATCCATCGGACCAACGCTTCGTGGTCGCGAGATGGCGTTGGCCAATCGGCGATATGTGTAACAGGGGCTAAAGCACGAAAAAGGCACTTATTGTGTCACCTGACCACGGACAAGACGCGACGCGTTTACTTGTACCACCACCATCATCTCTTGCGGGTCCACAGTAAAAGCCCACGTCCAGGTTAGTACAACAATCGGCAACTCTCACGAGACTGACATGTCCACCCTGCAGCTTGTTCCACAGTCGTAGAGGATAAATACCAGAGTAGCCGCCTCAGTCGAACCTCTCTGTTAGTTTCATCCCTCTTCACTTCGCTCCTTGCCTAACATGCCTCATACTCATCAGGACGAAGCTTCTTCTCAACCTCGGCTCACTGCCACACAAAAAGCACCGCGCATCAACCAAATCGCGCTCGCTAGTGAATCCACTCCAGCTACAAAGAAGCACGGCCCAGACTTACTTTACACCTCCATTGAGAAAGACCTCGAAGAAATACGACACGATCTGGCAAAAGAGATGGAAGGTCGTTGGCTGGGTGCGATGCCCGTCGATAAGTTCCTCGCTAAATATCTTCCTGTCGGCGAGGACTCAGAACCATCTCCAAACTTGCCCAATGATCTATTCGAGAACGTCCCCAGAGACGGAGTGGAAAGTCAACGCTACAATTACTTTGTGGGTACTCTGTCATCGCAAATACATCAGTGTTATGACAACATCCTCCAGATTGATGCTGTCAAAGAATGGATGCCTAACCTCCGAGCTGTGAACACGAGCACCAAGCCGGACAAGGTAAACGGCATGAACCTCAAGACAGACATGTCGGTATACAATCGGGTCGACGGCGTGGCAACCTCCGGCAGGACAGATTTCTCGCAGATGGAACTCTGGATGGAGTTCAAAGCAAACAACGACGGCGCGGCCTTCAGGGATCCTGGTAACGACACAGACAAGAAACGTTTTATCGAGGAAGGATCGTTTACGCCCGACACCGAGGAAGGATGGGAGACTCGCGGCCAGCTGGCCCACTATGCGGGTGCTCAACACAGCGTACAATTCCGGCATTTCTCGTTTTCCGTGTTCATCCAAGGAGAACACGCTCGGTTCCTGCGATGGGACCCATCCGCTACGGTTGTAACCGCTGCATTCAACTACCGCGAAGAGCCAAGATTGATGACGGACTTCCTTTGGCGTTTCAATCATCTCACTCCAGAGCAGCGGGGTCACGACACATCAGTCCAACCAGTAAATCTCCCACTTGACGTTGACAAGCGCATCCGGGAGAAATTGGAGATCAAGGATAACGACCTTCCTCTGTACAGATACGAGATACCCGGAATGGAAAATAAGGGTTACGCCTACGGCCCGCGGCCGAAGACGAAGAACGTATCGCTTACTAGTCGGTGTACTCGCAGCCTCCCGGTTCTCTGGATCCCCACCAAGGATGTGGATAACCATGCTGGCTCATACGAAGAGTCTGGCTCTCTCGGCGAACGCGGTGTGGATCAAACTGCTGGCCACGATAAGGCGAAGGAAGAGCCGTCCTCAAAAGAACGAGTCATCTATATGAAAGACACATGGCGGTTCCTCTCGAATTCTCCAGACGTTACAGTGCTTCCTGAACACCAAATTTACAATATACTATACGAACATGGGACGCCCAACATCCCGGAAGACGTCATCGGCGGAGACGTTGATGGTGGCAGGACGGAAAATTACGACTCGTTGGACGATGAGAGTACCATGGAATGGTTGTGTGTCCGGCCAGGGATCTCTCCATTTCAACACTCCCGGATGGTACATTGGATCGTGGGTTACCCGCTTTTCTGTTTCAAATGCGCGAAAGAATTTGTCAAGGCTGTCTTTGATGCTCTTCAAGGTGGGTATGTTCTCATTGTTACATGAAAATGATGCACTGATATATGAATGTTTTAGCTCACGCCCACGCCTTCAAATTTGCACAAATTTTGCACCGCGATATAAGCATGGGGAACATCATTTTCACCAAAGAGGGCAGGGGCTTACTGATCGACTGGGAGTTGGCGAAGCAGGTGGACGAACGTGGCAGTAGGCGACCTGAACGCACAGTTAGTCACTCAACGCAAAGACTTTTCAACCACTCATCAAACATGAATAGGGAACTTGGCGGTTCATGTCTGCCAATCTACTTCAGCATCCGGGGAAGATGCACACACTTACGGACGATCTCGAATCCTTCCTGCACGTTCTCGGATGGACGACTTTGCGGTACCTTCCCGCCATGGAATCGTATGAGGCTGAGGACCGCACCGATGACTTGGAAAAGTTCGATGAACAATCGATTCGCAAAGGACGGTCCGACCGTGGCGGGCTTCTCAAGTCATATGCCCTGGGTTTAGGCCAATATCCTTCAACAAATTACCAGCCCATACGCAAGACTCCGCTCTCTGATCTCATCGCAGAATTGAGCTTGCCCTTCAAGTCGTTCTATTCAATGCGACCTCCGACAGCCGAAGAACGCAAGAAGACCGATATCCCTCTCGACTATTTAGACCGGGAACGGCTGAAGCTGTTTGTCGCCATTGACCAATATGATCAAGACATGGGACGCCTACAGACATCTACTTGGTACATTGACACGATGAATACGTCCTTGGACGGGGACGGATGGCTCTCGGACGACGAGGCTGATGAAGAGCTACCCATTGATGTTCCTCGCGCAACGAAGCGTCAGGTGCAAAACAAGACCAATCAACGCCTGAACACTCAGAACATGTGGGTGTCTTCAAAAGGGTTGCCAAGTAGTTCAAAGCGTGCGGCGAGTCCGACACCCGAGCGTAGCGCGAAACGCCAACGTGGTACTCCCGCTGCGTCTGAGTCAGGCATCTAACTTTTTCTCGATCATGTTCCTTGTTTCTGCACACCTACTTTTGTCTGCATGTAATGGATAACTAGCTCGAATATATGCCTTGCTTTCACTCGGACGCGATGATTTGGTTCCTTCTATCCATTGTTTGATGACATTGGACGCCGGAGTAGTCCATCAGGAAAAACCTCCCGACGGTTTCCTTGACACCGCTCTAGGCGATCATGTTCAATGTCTCCTGCAACGCCGCCTGGTCACGCTCTAGCAACAGCCCTGGCATCTTTCCCTCCGCCACCATTACCTTCGCAAAGCTCAGTACGCCGCGCGTGAATTCCTGTGCGATGTGGTTGATCTCGACCATTTCGCATCTTGCAGCGAGGATAGCAAAAAAAAGAGACTGCGAGTGATCGTGATGGTGCGAAGTTCTTGCGTGCGCGCTGTGCTCTTTCCGAGCGTCCCTTGTCCGCCATGGGTGGTCCTTCCGGGTGTTTCGATGTCAGTTCACTTGTGCGCATGTACATATATCTGGGGAAATTGGCCTGTGCGAAAGCACAAATCAATGGTACCTCCAGGATGCTGCAGCATCGAGCTAGAAGGGATCATGGTTAGTTGTAGCCCCAAAGTGGCCTCTTACTGGATTGACAATCCGCAACTACGGGAAACAAAGAAGATGAAGGATAAGATCAAGACACATTCCAACTCCTACAGGTAACGTACATTCCTCCCAATATCAAAAAGTAATACAATCAGATCATGTCGATCGCATGGTTCTTGTTGGCATCGCCCAGGACGATCATGTTCAAGGTCTCCTGCAATGCTCCCGGGTCACGCTCCAACAACAACCCTTGCACCTTCCCCTCGGCCACCATCACTTTGGCAAAGCTAAGTACGCCGCGCGCGAACTCTTGGGCAGTATGGTTAATCTCGAGTGTTTCGCTCTTTGCGGCAAGGATAGCGAGAAAGAGGGAGACGTCCAGGGAGGCGTTGATAAGGTCGATTGCGCTAGTGCGGAGTCCTTGAGTACGCAACACGCTCTCACCAAGCGTCCCTTCTTGGTCGCGGATGGTCTTTCCAAGCGTTTCAAGAGACCCAATCTCTGCTATAACCTGTTGCAGATCTTGCACGGCGCTCTGAGCACGTCGCTCGCACTCCCGCATGTTTTCCTCGGCCCTTTGGATCATGACTTCCGCATCCTTGATCCTATCGTTCAGATCACCTATATCTAACAACTCGCCGATACCAAGGGTCAATATGCCCCGTAACACCTGGACCAGACACGCTTTCAGATGCGATTTTCCGTGTACAGGGTCGAGAACGTACTCGAGCGTCTTCCATGCTCTTGCGTGCGCGTTCTGCAGAGTGCCTGATTTCTTGGGCCGTCTGGATATGCTTCTTTGCCGTCTGCAGCTGGTCACTGTGCAAAGTGAAGTTTAGTGGCGGTAGATAGACGAACAAGAGTACGTACATCACGTATTCCCGCTCCTTTTCCACGCCATTCTTCAGAACCTTTCCAAGTTGTTCCAACTCTTGCAGCTTGTCGAGGCGAGTTTGTGCAGAGGTAACTTGGAAGGTGAAATCCGTCGAGAGCTGCATACAAGAAGTTAACAACCACATATAAAGTCTACGGAATAATAACACACATCAGTAGATTTCGTCATCACGTCCTTTGCTTTGTTGTGTAAAGATTCAAAATGGGTGAAGACATTGTGACTCTGAGACTTGCAGGCGGCCACAAGAGGCGCAGCGGCTTTAACGATCTCTGCTGGCGACATGCCAGCCTTTTTCTTATCTTCCACAAACTTGTAAAGCGCCTCGATCTGCTTGACGAGCTCAACAAGGGCGTCCATGGTGGGGTTAGCGTTTTCCTTCAACAGTCCGTCCTTCTGGGACTGCAACTGCTTCAGAGTTGTCTCCAGGGTGCTGCAACGCTGCGCTGCATCTTGGTTGTCTCTCTTGATGGACTCAGCCTGCGAGACGAGCCCACTAACGCGATCCTAGGAAAGAAGAAAAGATAGATCAACATCGCTAGTCTCTTGCTCAACATACGAATACAACCTGGGAGTACCGCTCCACTGGTAGCGTCAATGACAGCACCTTGGCAATATTTGGCCGTACCAGGGCTATGAGGTCTGCAATGGAGATTGTGGTTTCGACGACCGACATGACTAGCAAGAAAAAGAAACAGTGAGGTTGTAATGGACTACGTGGGCGTTGTGGATGATTCGACCGTCGAGGAGGCACCGGGTTAAATAGAGCAGCGCCAAACAGGCCGAACTAAACTGCATACAGGCTTATTCGGGACCTAGAAGGATGCATGATGTTGCAAGAGGCCGTCTAGGCTCACGGTGTGGCGAAGTTGACAAATGACCTTGGCCGGACAATGCCGACACGTCTTATTTCTAACTTTGTTAATCAGTCATCTCTATGGAAGCCCGAACAACCGAATTCAGAATCCAACTGACGGTGATTTATTGTCGAGATACTTGGGGATAACACGGATGCCGTCCATTTTGGTGTCCCGAGAGTTTTCCGAAGGTGCGATGTCTCGTTTCAGAATATCATTACTTACCTTTTTTACATGTTTCGCTTCTTGGAAAGATCCGTTCTCAGTGCGCACAACTCACTTGTCCGTCCACGGACAAGGAACCACTTTTTCACATGTTCGCTTCTTGGAAAGATCCGTTCTCAGTGGCACCCGCATCTCTGACTCAATCGGGATTCGGGAATAGAATTCACCGTGGACCTCCAACAGACAACACTAGTCACGGTAAAACATTGCCGTCTCCAAAGCCAGTCATTCGAGTTCGCCGTGGATGCCATAACACCCACCCCGAGTCGCCGTTCATCATCCCAGGGCTCCTGTTTTTGGGTAATGTGTTCAGATCGTTCTGTGCCCACGCTTGCTCCCTTCAATTCTATTTCCTGCCTAGTGGATGCACGATTAGTTGTCTAGATGGGGTTGGCTAAGCGTAGCACACTCACTCCCTACGTTCCATTTGTACCGTCTCGACCCACAATCAGTGGATTCCATACGAATTTGTATCCCTTACCTTCAGACGACATGCAGGGGCTCTCAGATGTGGTCAGTAGCACTGAGTATTCCAATTCACGCGCGGCCTAACAATATCTTAGACTATTGTGCCCAAACTAGTTAACACTGATGTCAGCCAGACCCCGGACCCGCGTCGACAGATCCCAAGTACCCACCCCAACCACTCAGGTTCAATCCACTCGGTGTATCTTATCAATTCGGAGCCTCATAAAAACCGCTCTTACTTCACAACGCCTTGTGACAGGATTGAACATCACGAACACATGCATCAAGTAAGACTTCCATTCTACTTGGCAACTGACTCAATGTATGCTTCTAGAATAGGACCGGAATTCCTGGTGCTCATCAGGTGTCGTTGGATAATTCTTTTTGCCTTACGTTTGAGCTCGGGTGTCTGCAGAGTTCCGGAGACTAACGAATGGTGCGACTAAACTGACGCTGACGGTAAGCTACACGTGTTCCTTCCTCTAGATCTGATGGGGCAACACGTCCTCTGAACTTCTGATTTCCCGTGCAATCGTTGCGATTGTCCTGTGGAATGGACCGTCCCTATATCCAGTTGATCCTTGCAGAGTTGTTAAGGTGGCACTACTTCGAGTGTCGACCAAAGTTCTTACCAGGATCAACGAGCGATCCTGAACACCGTATGGTATGGTCATGAGACCCCACAGGGGCCCCACACATTGGTTATCTTCTATTTCTCAGGGAGCAGGAGCCGTAATACATGTCAATTACCAGGCGGCCTGAGGCCCTCAGGTCTCTGAGAACCAGTCTCAATTTCACGTGCGCACTCGGCTATTGAAGATGACCCTACCCCACCCCACTCCTCCTCGGACCGTTACCCTCTTTTCGTGTCCACAAAGCGCTTCCGACGGGGACTCACGAGATCGTTCCCTACATCCGTCCTTGTTAAGCCTAACATAGCCTCACGCACTATACAGCTCGGGTTAGCACCGCACGTTGCATCAAGAGTGTCCTCCATGACTCACCCTTTCCGGCAACGATATCGTCCGCAATAAGTCTACTTCCCGAAGTGATGTATCGCGTTGAAACACCTCTGGAAATCGACGGCCGGGAGAGCATCTCCTGCAACTCGGCCTTGAGTGCTGCGGTCTGCACGTTCATCCGCTTCCTTTGTTGTTTGGTCGGCCTGCCTTCACCTTCGGATACACTGTTACTCCGACTGATGGCCGGTCAATCACACACGTTACGTCGCTTAATCGGGACAGGGCATCCGGAAACAAGCTACTTGTGGTTAGTATCAGGCTCAGAGAATCCCGGTTGATGTAAATTTCTCATCATCGGTAGATCTGAATGGAAGACTCGTTGTACGGAACCGAACAGATACCTGATGAGAAAAACCACTCCAATACTCCATTGAGAGTAGGTCCTCCGTTGTGAACGATAGATCTGAATGGAAGACCGTTTCCCAGAATCAGAACCGCTTCAATACTCCATTGAGAGTGGGGTTTGCAGAAAACTGTGGTGTCACAATGTACGCTTTTTGTGCGGATTTAGATGGTTCTCCACTAATGACTATCAGGGTCTCCGCTGGGAAAAACCAGTTGTACCGCTGTCTGGTTCTGTGCAGTTGGCGAAGACTTTGATTCATTCTCTTTCCAGAAGGCGATGACGAAAATAGGTAAGCCTCGCGCCCCCCTATAAAAAGTCCACAGACGACATGGCCTTCATCCCAGAAGTCTCATACTGTTCTTACCAGTGAAACATCTCCCATAATGACGGACGTGGCCAAAGTACGCAATGCTGTCTCTAAGATTTCCACAGGCAAGGAGGTCAATGAGGACAGCTGGATGGTGTATGTACCTTGATCCACTATCGCGCCATAGAGTTCTGACGTCTCACCACAGTATGTGGTGCAACACAAACTGGGGGGACCTCCTTCAGCCCGCCCCGCTTTCCATAACCCTCCTCGGTTCGCTCATGATCATCGCCTCCAGCACCCAAGATTTCTGTTCGTTGTTTTCTTCATAAACCAGAGACTGTCTGCTGACAATGAATACCATCCAGCTCTCATCGAGGTCACTCAGGGCACATCTGTACAGCTCAAATACGTGAAGTACCCGACCTCTTTCAAGACGTGCCTCCAGCAAATGGTGGGCGCCGGCTACGAGGCGTTCGAGACAGCATCGAAATCAATGTTGAGGATTAACAACGCATCGAGTCAATTGCCGGAAAAGATCAAGAGCGCAGTTCAGATTCTCATAGCGGGCACATCCCCGGAGGAAGTTGAAATCCTTCTTCCGCTGGAACTCGAGGCTATTGCAAACCTCACCAGTATCTGCGTGTGCGTTCGTCTCTGCACTCCTTGGGTGCTCGATACCGAAAATGCATCGTTACTAACATATTGTGTCAGAGATGCGGCAAAGACATCTGAGCGCGCATTTCTGAACATTTCGGCACTCGCCCAAGAAATGCTTGAATGTGCGACGTTCAAGGTATGTTCGCCCCCATTTATATGCAAGTTCGTTGCTTACCTGGTCCAATAGGTTGGGACCGCAGAACAACGGAAGCAGCACAACGAACTGCACATCGAGATCCTCAAGCAGCAGAAACAACAAGAGGAACAGATCGTCAAACAAGCTAAGGAGACGACTGATTTAATGAAAGAGGTAAGCATAGTATTCTAACATCCTATCTATGGATTCAAAGTCAGCTACTAACGCCCACCCGTCTAGTCGTATAAGAACGCAGAAGAACAGTTCAAAGATGCAGTCGATAGTGTCCCATCCGGGTGAATTTTTCCTTCATCACCTAATCATAGACATGGATTATAACATGATTTTCTAGATGGGAGATGATTGGTATGAATCTAGTAGAGAACTTAACGAACGCGATTACGGGGCCTATAAACGCAATGTTGGGTCAGGGTAACACGACAGGTCAATACTTGCAAACTGGCCAGACTGGGGGAGCACGTAAGGAAACATTCATTCTGGTGATACAGTCGATGTCTAACGGCTAAAAAAACGTCTAGCAACATCGACGCAGCCTTCCGGTGCTGCGCTCAGTGACCCTGGAACTACTCTCGCGGATCAAATTTTGGGGTTAGTCAGAGGCCTGGGTCTCCTCCTCTCTGGTGGACCTGACGGCAAGCCTGACTGGGACAATATCCGTGGTTCGGTACGCGAATATGCGATATATCACAGACAAGAGTATCTAACCTGTGGGCTACGTAGGGCAACAAGAGTGGTGGCTTGTATGTTCAAGCGAGTCTGGAAAGCATGAAGAAGCGCCTCGACACTACCAAGCCCACCTCCAAGGAGCTCCTGCCTATCGTCGACCAAGTTGTCTCCGCTGCAAAAGATGTTAACGCGATAGCAAAGACTCCCCAGTCCACCGACCCTACAGCGCTTGATAAGTACAAACCGATAGTCAAGAAAGCGGTGGAGGATCTTCAAGGAATCGTGACGCGCTGCAACCTCATTCTACAGCAAACGGGGAACACTGCGACCGGTCCCGCTACCCCTGCTACCCCGGGGGACATCCAGAAGAACCCCAGCCTTACGGTGAGCGAGGTGTCAAGTCGTTAGTGAGGGGTTTGACGAAGTTCGCCATACAGCAATCTGCGATTGAGACATCGAAATTCAAAGTAAGTCCGCGACGCATACAAATTTGAGAACCGGCTGACATTCTTTAAGGTTGATCAAACACGGGCAAATCTCGAAGCGGCGAGGGACGCCTACGACAGGGCTTCTGAACGTCTAATCGAAAGTCAGCGGGAAATCACCAAGACTATCGGAGAATTGACGAAATTGAAGCTTGAAACTGCCACCTTGGAGCAGATCATCCCCGTACTTATTCAAGCTGTCAGAGCCTTCACTAGTACGTATATCTCTTTCTCATTCACTTAATGTTGAAACCCGGCTGGTGCCACAGCGCTTCGTGCTCAGTTCTCGCAAATGATGCAGTTCTTCTCCTCCGTCGCGTCATTGATCATTGACGTGATGAGACCCCAAGTCGACTCTTGGGCCAGCAAGATCGAGGGAGGTTCCCGTGTGGTGCTTGGTGGCGTCAAGCTTTCCGGTGAGCATGCTTCATCCACACGCTCTCCTTGAACTAATATCACTTGGAAATACCACCAGACTTTTTCAAGCAGGCGGTCTATACCCAAATGACTGGACCTCTCAAAGTGAGCATGCTTGCGGAACGAATTTCTGCGACATACCTGCGTGTATCTGAACAGTACATCATGCCTGCCCAACGGTTCGAGTCTCCTCCCGTGCCGTCTGAACCCCCTTCAGCTCACTGTCCCTCTCTGTTCTTAGCGAAGTCGGGAAATTGCTCATGTTTGCCGGGGACACAACTGAAGAAGGCAAAAAGAAGCTTTTGGGTACGCCGTTCATCATGACGCGGCAAGGCCGTTAGCTGACTGGTTGGTGGACGCAGCGGAACTCGCCGCAGCTCAGCAAGCCATTCAGGAACGTTCGCAGACAGCGAGCGAGGGGATAGCCGAGCTCGTCAGGGCAGACCAGAAGGTAAGTCCAGCAACACATCTACATGCTTATTTTTCCATCTTCATTCTTTCGTCGTGTCGCTCATCGCTTGTTTCGGATTGGCTCCCCGTGACGTGTATGCACTCAGAAATTCTCCTCCACAATCAAACAACGCTTGGAGAAGATTCAAGACACGGTTGGGAGTGTTCTCCCGGCGATCAAGGAACCTGGTATGTCGTTCTGCAACCTGTACTTATGCTCTGTCGTCGGTTATTGAAGCCGGGGGATACTTGTAGTTCCGCGCCAGATAGAGGAAGTGACCGAGGAACACGTCAAGGAATTCGAGCGTCAGAAAGAGGAGGCAGATAAAGCGACCCCTCCTTACCAGGTGGAAGACCTCGTCTAACGCGTCGAGTTTCCGAAGGAATGAGGCCGTTGGACGTCTAATACGCAATTCTTACTATGCCTTGCTTCTTAGTTCTGTGTCGAGCTGTATAACATCATTGCGTGAAATCTATCGAGTTGGAGGTCCTTGTGCTGTGGGCCTGTGGTGTCTGTGATGTCTGTGGACAGACATCACAGACAACCACAGAAAATATACATTTTGCTGATGCTTATGTCAACCACAGGGTCCTCTTCAGCACCGCTCTGGCCCGGCGATCGATGGCAGCCAATGACGAATTACCCATACAGTACGGCGGGACAGACCTCAGCACACACAGAACTTGTGGGAGGATCGAGTCAAAAGGGTTGGGGAATACCTCGAAGCGCGCGGTGAGTCCGACACCCGAGCGTAGTGCGAAGCGTCAACGTGGTACCCCCTCTGCGTCTGGAACTGGGATCTGATTTGTGTTGGTTGTGCCGTCTGTATTCGTACGCTGTACTCTAGTTTTCTGAATGTGAAACTTATCGGACTCCTTTTACCCTCGCGGGAAGTGGGTTCATTCTGTCCACTTGTTTGATGCCACATGACATCGGGATGGCGCTCAATGCGATCGAACTGGATGCCAGGGTCTGGTGAAAAGCTACCCCCTCGCCCTTCTATTGCATTCGCGAAAAGAGATCTTTGCTCCAGTCAATCCGATGTCCTAGATTCCATGCGCTCTCTCGGAGACTGAAGCGATGTCATGCAAAGGAGCCGTAAGTATTGTGTGCTTGCTTTGTACGATATGTACCACATCCGACCGAGGAACGGAGACCGTCTTCTCAATCTAGTACGTCAACAATTCGATGTTACCTCTGAAAGCTCCCTTCAGTCAACGACCACCCAGCAATAATTCTACCCATGTGCACCTCAGAAAAGATCGTGCCCGTCCCCTCGAATCCCTGTTTGATCTCCTCATTGGACGAATCAGGATTGCTGAACCAAGTACGTGCGATCGCCACACCCACCTCCTGGGGTAAGTCTTCAGTGTGGACACGAAGGAAACGACATGGTTGGACATAAGATACGTGGTCGCCCAAGTACAGCTGCCCAGCGAACCCGTTCAACCGGTCAATCAGGTCCCAAGGAAGGGCCCAGTCGGAGGGAAGAGGAGGGATGGAGTACACCTGGAGATCATCGGCCGGCTTTATGCGCTCACTTGTGCGAGGTACGTACAGATGAAGGTGAACGCGTTTGATCTTCCTGATGTCTAGCATCAAGAGATCGGCTTCGTACGGGCTAACGAGAACGAGGGAAATCTGCTTTCCTTCAAGTTGATTGTTTCGCAGCAGTCTGCCGTTGCCAATGTGAATGGCCTCCACGGATATCGTTCGCTGGGCGTGAGTCACGTGACGACACCGCCGTTGCCATCGATCGCGAAGATGTGACTCAAAGCTGCGCTCCAGGACGGCGAGGGAACGACACCTGACCGCACAAAATGACGTTGGGATGGAGATAATGGGCCGTGGCTTCTGCCTGGGAAGATTCAAGTATCTGTGCGCCAACCGAATTTAGGGGATTTCCGCGATTATGATCCTGAGAAGTTGAAGCGTCGTCAATCACTGACCATTTTCGCCCAGGGCTTGTCATCTTGGGTTGAAGAAGATAGGCAAGAACCTTTGCATTGGTTCGCCCAATGGGGGTCGCCTGGGTCATCCCCGCACAATGGATGTGGTTAACAGGTACTGTCCATCATTAGTCCCAGGAAATCCTAGTAGTCAATTCAGTATCCGAGGTGAATAAGGCCTGCAAACTACCCACCAGTAACTAGAAGCTTCTTTTGCTCCATGATTTTCCAATATGTCCCAGAGATCCTTTGAGAAAACTCTTTAGCATGATTCGGGAACACGACTTTCGAGAAGAACAAGTCTATCGTCCTTTTGTTTCGGCTGAATGGGAGCGATCGGAGGTGCCCTAGGCGGCCATCGCCTGGTGTTAGCGCCGTTCCGTTTCAAAAGTTCGTGTGGCAGTGATCACAGCGGTAATCTTCGAGCCAGAATCTTATCGAGTGCCTGGTACATGGCAAGGGACAGGGTCCACATGAAAATGATGTCCCTGTGGTGCTGCATAGGTACGAAAAAGTGCAGGTGGCCAGTGCCTGAAAAGGGCCCATGTGCCAGCACCGGTGACCTGCCGTCGGCCGAGTATGTGGCGTATCCCATTTCGCAACCAGTCTATCGAGGGTCGCGCCCAAGCATGCCTCGCCGCCTCTGCATGTTCCATACGCCGTTGCCGCCTCTGTGGACACTGGCCAGCTCCCTCGATAGGTCGCAAGACTGGCAGCAGCCCCTAAACAACCCTGGAAAGGACAGCAGTTGGGTAGCGGTAGCACCCCTGAAGAGAACATTGGCAGGCTCGAAACCGCGTACCTGCACAGTTCGTCCTCCGCTATCCCTGCTCATACTGTATAAGCATTGACCTGGCCCAGCCCCGATCTTCGGAGAGGGGAGCAGTGTGCCTGGAACGTCAGGCACATCAGCTGGCAGCCACCTCCCTCTCGTGTATGGACGCAGGGCTGTCAACGGACAGCCCCTCCCCCAATGGGTCTTGTTGAAGCAGAAGGTCGAATGAGCCCCTGAGCCCTCCGTACTAGCAGCACATACATGCAACACATGACGATCTAACTCGAAGTAACCACATCCAGCGGTTCCCGTACAGCTTGAAGAACATAACCCCCAGCTCAACCCACATAATCCATACTCGCTCGATCCAAATTCGCCACGCGTGCATACTCCAACAACAAGCTGTCCCCACGTCAGCACGGCCTTGCCACTGGTCTACGCAACACGCACCGATACAAATACGCCGTCAGATCCTCCCTTCTCCAAAACTGCCGACTCCACGCCCGCCCCGCATGGGCGATCCGCCTTGCCAGCATATCGTGCGCATGGAAGAACGAGACAGCGTCGTATAAATCTGAGTAGGAGACTTGAATCGGGATGTAATGCACCCAGGGTGCGATGCGTGAGGTGTGCCTGCCTGGAGTGTCAGAGCAGTCCGAGGCCGAAAAGCAGAATGTATGTGCACCATTCGGGGTATATAGTCGCTTTGAAGATGAGCGCGTTGCTCGTCATGAGTCGTTTGAACCGACCCGACCATCCGTTTCCATCGACCTAGGCGCACCTCAGTGAAGTGACACCATGAAACGCGAAGACCGGATACGCACATCCAGGATAAACTTGTACATCCTTTCCTCATTCTGTTTCTGTATCTCCTGAAACTCCCACATCTGAGCCATCTCATCACAAGTCCCCCCATCCTTATCACAACTAATCGGCCCCCCGGTGAAAGCCACGTCCATCCACGCGCGATTGGCTACGGCGAGCGGTACGCTCTTCGGTTCCCCTACCGGGCTCACCTCTAGCTCGTTCCCGTTCACCTTCGTGGGCACGCGCAACATGCTTACGTTGCCCTCCAGTGCGTTCGTGAGCGTCACGAGCCGCGCGCGGTGTGCATTCGCCCACCACGAACTCGGGGACGCGTACATCCCCGTCGTACGTCCCCGCCAGCCCAGCCTATCGTTTACCTTGAGTTCCCAGGGCACGTCACCACCCAAGTCGTCATCGTCATCATCCGCATTTGTATCAGAATCAAACTGGAATTCCCATCCGTACGGAACGGGTGGACGGATATCGTGATGGAGCAGCGTCGAGCAGAGCGAGAAACGCGGCACGAGGGTGCGTTGCGGGACAGGTCCCGTTTTGTGCGAGAGGAATTGGCCGTGGGAAGTGAGCAACGAGGGGTGCAGGCAGGGGTTCATCGCGTCCCGATGAGAGACGATGAACGTCTTTGCAGACGAAGGCGGGACGGGGTGAGTAGGTGAGGGTGGGTAGGTGGGCGGATGGAGACGGGCAGGCGAGTCAGGGGGACACGCTTGAATCCAGCCATGTTCTGTGACTCGAGGTATGTCGGCGCGCGTAAGTGCTGTAAGAGTGTTACTAACGCGCCCAAAATTTCATGGGGTAGACATACTGGTCCCGTTGGCGGCCGCCTTGAGTGCCATAGACTTGATCTGCCAATCCGACAGCATATCAGGATTGTCAAAGGGAGAAAATGTGACGCGCAGCGGCGGTAGATCCTGTTCTACGTCGCGAAGGAGCGCGAGAATACTGTCTATCGAACCTTGTAGCTCCCATTGGCTGTTCTTTGGAAGAGTCGAACTGACAACTTCGAGTCGGGGATGCGCGTCCGTCTTTTCGACGGTAACAACGCCATCCCGGCCCTCCAACTCCTGTTGCGTCCGCGCCAACTCGTGTGGATCGATTCCCAAAAATGGTTCTATATCCTGGAATATCTCGTCATACTCGTCGGGCAGCTGAACGCGATGTTTTACGACATAGTCCCACCTACATCACCATCACCAACCAATACACGTTCAATTCACAATGGCGCACCATTTGTCGAAACCAAGGGGTGGGGCGCGTCGGTAACGCCGTCTGTATTCTGCAACCGCTTCCTCGAGCGTTTTGCTCGCGCGTGCGAGTTTTGCGTCCCAAGCTGCCTCGGCGTCACGGATGAGTTGGAAGATGGGGTGTGGACCATCCGGATTGACGACGAGGAATCCGTCGGGGGTGAGCGTGTGTTTTCCAAGGGGATTTTGCTCCTGGGGAGGTGGGTCTGATTCGAGGAGGTCAACGTCCAGATCGACGCTTTCGAGGACGACTTGAAAGGGCGGTTGGGGACGCGAGAGGACGAGTGTGTGGAGGGAGATGGCGAGGACGGAGACGAGGACGACGGCGAACAGTGGTCTGTGCGAGAGACGCCGGAGGGCTATCCAGGGCATGGTGGAGTGAGGAATTCGAAGGACGTTTCAGCTCCATTTCGCTTTATTCGCGTTCTAATTGACTTACGAAACCAGGTTCGATGCTAAGTATCATTACAAACGTAACGAGAACGTCGCGCCGCTGCCGACATGCCAGCTACTAATCGAGCAATTAGCTGTGCCAAGGAGAGGAACGAGGTGTCTTCGCTGGAAGCAACTTGAAGCGGTGGAGACAGCGCGTTATCACCACCGTGTAGAATCAGGTAGTCTGGTCCCGTCTATGAGGCCTTGAGGTCTGGATTTGGTATGTACCGCATTCCATCGGACGCAGATAAGCTGGTCACCAGACTATACACAAGGCGCGCTCCATCACATCGATCTCCGTCACGGGAATATTAATATCGAGTCATGGGCAAGACTCTCCGTCCGCCCGACGCCACACGCCACATATTCTCAGGTCCTCAACTGTTACAAACAAGCGGATACATTCTCTGTAACTCAATGTTATCTATTCATAGACACCTCCGAGTCGCGTGGGACAACTCCGGAAATGCAGCAGGTACTTGTGTACTTACCCTCTCCATGAAATGGATGCCGAATCACGCACTGGTCCTCAAAGTGTGCCTTGCAACGTTACGACCTAGCTCTTTGCTTATCTTGGGCAATCCAATCTCCAATCTACTGTAGTATTGTTAACAAGTTCTTGTGGTCCAACTTCGCCGCTGTACCTCCGTGCCCCCCTCCTAATTGCCAATCCGCAGCACGGGGTGTTTATACGTAGGGTTTCTACTGGATGATCAGTGTGATCAGGGCACGATGCATCATACGTCGAGGGGAACAGAAGTGGAACACCATGACCTTTTTGTTTGCACCGGTCCGCGGCATTACACTTGCGAAAACCTGGATCGCGGGCGATCATGTGCGTCGATGGCCCGCCGCAAAACCGCATTACGGACTCTTCTCCCGAATCGAGTCAATCAAGCCATCGGAGATCACGCACCTCTGAAGCGAAAAGATGAGTCATAGACCTGACAGCCAAAAAACGCGTGGTCGTGTAACCTCGCCACAACCGACGCCCCAAGTCGGATAATCCTAGAAAGAAACAGCACCTCGTGCATGTGGACGTGGCCGGTGGAAAACCGAGCCAAGTGGATGTTAGCCAGCATCAACCATTCTATTCGCGAAAAGGGAGTTACTCTCCATGAAGGCTGTCGATCGTCGTCTCTTTGACTTTGATTAGGCGTGCAGCAAACTCGAGCTGACATCACCTGGTTTCATAGATTTATACACTGTATGTGGCCAGGGAAAAATCTGATGGTTCCTGCATGGCCATATGTGTCAGTTTCGAAACAGGGTGTAAGGTTGAACGTTGACAGATGGTCACAGGTTCCAGGAAGGAGATTAATTGACCTCATTAATCACGACATCTTGAGCGGGACACCTCCTAGTTGTGGAGCGTCATGGTTCACGACGTAGAGCCGGGGGATATCAAAATTCCAAACGCCGAAGAGGGATCAGCTTCCCGTATGGCCACCGTTAGCGCTCCCCGTTCGGTAGATTGCGCCACACACCAAGAAGACCCATGGTCACGTCATGTAGATGCGCCGTGCAGCTGTTGGTGGGAGTATGTGTGCAGTTTGATTGTTGTGAGGGTCCAGCACTACATACGATGAAAATAATTTCGACAAAGTCAAAGGCGACCCTCGATCTGTCAAAGCAATTAGAGAGACTCAAGAGACCAGGGCGATCCAGACTGCTTACCACGCGTTCTTGCCTGACTTGGATCACCAACGTAGGGAGTCCGCGTTGACTCCGACGGCCGCATCACCATATCACAATGCACGGGCACCACCTCGTCGACCATATTGCAAGACGGGCGCATAAGCTTGAAGTAAGTTCCGGGGCAGGTAAGACACATGCCATCCCACTGTCGACGCGCCACTAAAGGCAACCACCCCGCTGTTAAACCCGTTCAATCGTTTCCATGAGCGAGAAAAAAGCAGCCCCCGACGAACTGGATGTGCGCATGTAGTGATTAACGCAGTTCTACCTGTGGGGAGTGGAAACTATTGGGAGGGTTGGGGGATTGCCAATCGATGCGTCCTCCTCGAGTATCTCAACGTCGGGCGATAAGTGAACTCTGACGTGGCCTACAGGTTGTTGTTGTTGTTCGTTGACGCAGTCAGTCGGAACCGACGAACGCACCAACTTTTTTTTTTTTTTTGAGTGGCACAACGGCAAAGTGGCAACTGCCTAGGCTAGTCCCACAGTGCACGGCAAGGTGCGCGAATCACAGCCACTGAAAAGGCACTCTGGCTCAATTCAGTACAGCCGAAGCTGCTGAAGGCTATCCCATGGTCCGCGAATGGAATGGTAGGGGGGACCTTGAACAATGCCAACACTCTGGAGGAAATCCCTTTACAGAGACTGTGCGTGAGGAGCCTTCGACGTCAAGGACTTGCGAGTACTGTGGGACTCGCGCACGAGACGCACTACCCACTAAAACCCCCAAGTGGTTTGTGCGGGATTCGAACCCGCGACTCTGAAGAGTCGGCGTCTCTGAGAGACCCAGGGGACGGGGCATATCCACGAAACGCACCAACTTGATTGGCCAGCAAAATGAGACGCGACGTCGTTCGAATTGGCAGGTCGACGCCGCACCGTTTCATGCGCCATTCCTGAGTCAACAGCGACGGACTATGGGCCAGTACCGAATCATGTAGTGAAGTGACTACAAGCAGAAAAGCAATAAGGTGCAAATCAAGCGGTTTCAAAGTTACATATTGGTAGTCACTGAGGGGTGTCGTTTGGCATGCCAAACTTTCAAGCATGTCCCAAGTTGACATTCAAAACACATCTGAGTTCACACATGGACAGGACACAAACACCCACTCAAGTCTTTCACACCGCCATTCGTGGCATCTACTCACTTCCTCCCAGCTCATCCACGTCAAGATAGGTGCGCTCGAAAGATAAACCCTGGAAGGGAATATACGTATGTCGAGAGCAGGCTCGTCAAAGTCACTTCGGGGCGATAACTTGAAGCCGACGTGGCCTCTGATTTGCGAGACCTCCTGTGACTCAGACATCTGAGTAGGGCAGCCTCCTAGCGTCGTCGGTGAGACCGCTCGACGTAGAACTGGAGGACCTCAGGATTCTAAACGCTAAAGAGAGCGACCGGGCCGGCCGAGGGTTCTCGGCGCTATCCTTTGCTTTATTGATCGCGTTACATTCCAAGAGGACCAACGATCACGTCGGGTAAAGGCGCCCAATGTACATACATACACAGTTCTATGTGGTCCAAAGACGAATGACCTCGTTCATCAGCACAACCGACGAAAGTCGACTGTCAAACAGAGTGATGAGAGAAAGAGACCCAAGCCGAATAATCGTTCACCAAACGCACCCACCAAAGCACCACGGCCACGTTTTTCCCCAGCTCTTGTCACCGGTGTGGCTCTTAGGTAGGCAAAAAAACCACACGTCCGACCGTCACCATCCAACGGAGCATCGTCTCCCACCTCTTAGTAGAAAGTCCCAAGTACAGGTGAATCTCGTTCGCATCTGCGACAAAGGCGAGGAGCGACGCCAGACGTACACAGGTATGGAGCGGTTAACACGTTTTCAAGGGCGCGTGGTGTCCCCCAGACCTCATCGTATGCATCTTGATTCTTGACGCGTCGGTCGTCGTGAAGCCTGCTGGTCGTATGGCTGAGTTGACGCAGCGGATGTACAAATGAGCCGTCCAGGCAATGTTGGCATGCGTGGGATATGGATGTTAAGTTGCAGGCGCTTTGACAGGTCACATGCACAAGTCATGGCAACGCGAGTACCGTGGCCACTACAGCGGCCTGAGCATGAGAACGTCGGATTATCGTTGGTTTGCAATTTACCTCTTTTCTACTTTCTCTGTGGCCCGCCACTGAAACTCCATTCGTGCTAGCTTCTGCAGCCTAATTGGAAGCGAGTAGTGTTGGAATGTTGGCTGTCCGGGATGAGTCACTCAGGTACATAGTTGTTACTAGCTGTCGAATTCTTAATTAAAGATGATACTTGACGATGTCATGATCAGCGGTCAAGATCCTTTACTGCGCTTCACCACGATTGTCCAAGACGCCGTTCCTAGCAGGGTGACACCCAGCCGGGAGTCTCAATTGCGACAGTCCCTCATTTCATTACACAGGCGGCATTAGCACTATGGAGGATCATGGCAGATCTCGAAACTTGGTAATTATCGTACAAGTCTAACTAGTCCGAGCTGATGCGGTAGCCTAGGCTCGCTCAGACCAGCTCAGACAACGGTTCAACAAACGGCCTAGGCTCAATATGCCCTAAACCAGCTTGTTCGACTTCTTACATGGTGATTAACCGAGACGTTTGAAAGACAGTAGTACCCTCTGATCTTGCGAATAACAAACGTGGCAGACAGTGTGTTTCATCCGACGAAACACTAGAATGACCTGAGAACGTTTAGTCCTGGCACATAAAAGCGTGAGGTCGCGCAGCCATCTTTACCCCAGCATCACACATCTATCATTCTTTTCGCTATCCTCCTTTCACTCACACTCGCTATGCGCTTCAATTTCGCCCTCGTCTCAAGCTTCTTGCTTGCTTCTGCAGTTCTGGCGGATCGCCGTCATATGCACCGCCGAGCCCAATCCTTGGACCGTCTCCAGCAGCGCGATGATGATACCATAGCCCCATACCACGATAAAACCTTTGCTGGTGTTGTGATTGGGACCGGTCAGGTATGTCTTCAATATTGTGCACCATGTCTTTGATCTCAATGTATCTCGTGCTAGCCATCTGAACTTTTCAGTTGGGCCATGGGCAAGTTCGTTGTCCCCGATCTCACTGGTTCGAGTGGCGATGCCAGGGTTGTGGTTGGTATCAACACTGCCAAATGCGGTGACAAGGATGTCAGTCTTCAGGCCGGTGTCTTGTTCGGTGCCAGGGGCGATAAACGCGGTTACGCAGGTAAAATGGTTTTGATTTCACATATGTTCGTAACCTATCTCACCTCCATCTATCTTCTCTCATATAGCCGTGGGTGGGTTTCTCCCTGATGACCCCGTAAGATACACCAAGTCGGATCTTCCCATCTCTCCTGGGGACCACGTCGAGATTTCCGTGTGGATAACTTCCGCGTCGTCTGGCGGATTTAAAATCGTGAACATTAGCACGAAGGAGGTACTATTAAAGATTGTCCAGTCAAGTGAAGCTTCGTTCTGCGCAGGGAACGCCATGTGGGCCGTCTCAAAGGAGGAGGAATCCTTGGTCAATTTCGGTCAAGTGACCTTTTATGATGTGCAGGGGAAGAGCCAACTCGGGGAATACCATCTCAATAACGGTTTCTTGCGTTTCGATATCCCAGGCGAAGCCAAGACCACGACCGACCCGGAGCACAATGTCATTACCATACAGTACCAGTAGGCTCAGGGATTGTGGATTGTTCGGTGTTGGTGAAGTATAAAGGATTTGGTCGCTGCGTTCGTTATTATCTTTGTTTGTCCACTCTTTTGATTCGTGAATATTTATCGTCTGGTACCGTTTAGCGCGTCGCCGAAAAAATCGCGCTTCTTTTTGAAAGGGTGACGCCAGCCCGCGGTCCACGAAGAACCAGACCGGTACATGGGACGATTAAAGTAACACAGTGCGAGAGCAGCTCATCGCTCAGAGGCCCTGTTGTCACATGCTGCATTCTGAGGAGTTGTTTGTGAGCACGACTATTTTGGCGTCAATTGGCAACCGTATGGCGGGTACCAGGCGGGGGATAATCCAACCTGGACGAGGGGTGAGCGCTCAGTATGTCCTCCGTTCACTGCCGTATCGTGATCATCGACAAGCCTGGAAACGATGGCCGTTCAAAAGTTCAAGTTGCAATTACTACATAAACTTACGGACCACAAAAAGCTGAGTGATCTTGGTGCAGTAACCTGCGATTGGGCTGCTGCAGCCTTTGGGTCAACGTTGTTGTAATATTATGCCAGGCCTTGCAAGACACTGGGACAGCAAAACTTCCATTGCACATCACTGAGCATCGATCTGGATGATGCTGTCATGAGGTTGGTGTGTCCAAGATGACAGAGTACTTGCGAAGTGGTTATAGCGTTGGTTTTTCACCCCGTCGGGGATGTCCTCGAACGGATTTCTGTGCAGCTCGGGTAGTGGTTTTGAATTCTTGTCGAGGGGGAGATATTTTTTGACAAAGTCATCAACGGGCATCGGACCCAGCCAGCGACCTCCATCTCGTTTTCAAGCCGGATTCGTATCGCTTTGAGGTCTTCTTCAGCGGTCGAGTAGGGCGAATTTGGCCCGTGCTTGTTCGTAACTGGAGTGGATTCACTAGGGCGTGCGCTATGTCGCACGTGCGAAATGGAAAGTAAGGGTAGATGCTTGGTATATGATAAGACTTGTACATATTCTCAACCGCGAGGGGGAAGAGAGAGAAAACGAATTTCTGTAGAGCTGAACCCCAAGCTGAGGTACAGTTACCCCAATATACTCCGTGAACTTGAAGCGACGAGGTAACTTTCAGGATGTAGTTAGCAATAGCTGAGAATTTAGGACCCTCACCCACTTTAGAAGTCTTCTTTGGTCAGTGGCCACCCTTCGAGAACTCTGCCCATGTGCGTCCCCCCGAAGCCCATGCCCTGCCTGATGGCAAGCAACAACATCGCAAGCGACAGTGGTGTTCCCGTCAGCCTATCTATGATCTTTGTGTTGATCGAACGGGGGTTGCTAAGCCAGTTGCA
Organism: Xanthoconium stramineum; assembly: GCA_038090315.1. Lineage (NCBI taxonomy): Eukaryota > Fungi > Basidiomycota > Agaricomycetes > Boletales > Boletaceae > Xanthoconium > Xanthoconium stramineum. The sequence goes on along the minus strand of JBBPMO010000173.1, from coordinate 11,871 downwards.
CTCCAATACTTTACTCGTTTTTCCTCGTAGATCTTTTGTATGTATGCCAAGGAATTGGCATAGCTCGATATAAGAATCATGGTCCTTCAGGTACAACTGTCCAGCGAACACATTCAGCTGGTCGATCAGTTTTCGAGGGATCCCGTTGAGAGGAAGAGAGGGGACGGAATACAGCCCAAGGTCATCGTATGGCTTCATGCGCTTGGTTGTGCGGGGTATGTATAAATGGAGGCGAACATGTTTGCTGATCCTAATCTCCGACATCAACCGATCGGCTTCAAAGGGATTGAGGAGGATGAGCACATCGTTATTATCCATTTTCCCTGAGAGAATCCACTGGACAGGGCGCAGATAATCATTCATGTTGAACTGGACAAAAAAATCTTCGTGGATCGTCTTGCAGAAATCCGCCGTTGCTAATATATATGGGCTCCAAGCATCCTTTGCGTTAGTCGCAAAAGACATGACAAAGGGCCGTACTGTGAAACGATGAGGAAATGACACCTGTCCTCACGAGTTGAACGACCTCGGGATGAAGGGAGTGGTTTGCCGGAAATGCTTCTAGAGGCCATTCTACTTCGCGCGAGCGCTCAATCTTACGAGATACTTCCCTTTCTCGTTCTTCATCCATCCGATCAGCAGACAGTGACAAGACCCCAAGACTTGCGCAATGGTCACGGATTCGTAGAGGCAGATTGGTAAAAGAATTGCTTTGAGAGTAGCCTGGCATGTACATTTCCATCAGAGACATGAGCTCTGGCTGAACCCAGGCGTTCACTAATTGTTTGGCCGTGGCCGGGTTCTGGTTCTGACAAAAGCTGGACCAAGCATCGTATCGGGACTGGTGGTTAATTCCTTGTTGTGCCCAGTGCGGGGCATGTTGCTGGATGTCGCTCCACGTTTCGTGTATCGCCCAGCGCAAGATGTCTGCCGTAGCGATGTCCTGATTCTTTTTCCCAACCAAAGTGCAAATACTCTGAACAACTTCATGTGGTGAAAAGAACATGACGCTGTGTCCGTGGCCGAGTTTTCGCATTCGCATGCAACCTAATTCAATGATACGACCATTTGACCCACATATTCTGTTGTGTTTCAGCCCACTTCGTTCTCGGGGTTTCATACGTATAAGCGTTTTCATTCCTGGCCGACTCTTCAGTGGACTTGGGTTCGAAATGCGGTCGTCTCACCCGGTCAATGATGGAGGAGACGTGAGTGTCTCGAGGCAGCTGGTTAGGCAGTTCGTCATCAGCACAAGACCATTGTCGTCGTTATTACCGTGCTTACGGGTGTGAACGACTCTGCCAGCAACTGCAGGACATGCTCAAAGACTTGACCCCGAGGGATTGACTTGGACTCTGAGTATATCCGGTTCCCATTCTCCATGCGTTGTGTCTCCACAGTGGCCAGCTTGAGCGACAAAGCATGCCCAGGCTGCATGACGAGAATGCGGCAGTTTTCTCTACATTCTTGGGCGAGTGTGAGTAGGCTTCTAACCTTGTCGATGTCATTTATATCGCCACGGGAGAAGGTCAGGTGATATATTGGCTTATCAACGAGCCCACATAGACGATCAGTTAGGAGCTGGAGGGTTTGGGGTATCAGTGCTTTTGGCGCAATGACACAGACTAGCCGGTTGCCACCAGCGAGAGCGGCTGCACAGATGGGGATGATCAGAGGTCTTTCCTTCACCCATGTTTACTTGCGTCACAGTGTTTTCTTCTGACAATACTACTTCCTTTGCGATATCAGCCTGGAGATGATGAGTAAGAAAGTTGCCTTGCAGCTAAGGTAAACTCATCAGTGTAGGTGAGCGTTGCCATCGAAAGAGACATACCTGAACCAACAACCAATCCGGATGCTTGGCGAAAACCTCCTCATCGCACCCCTCGTTCTCAAGCATTTCCGCCAGTTCTCTGGAGGCTTAATCGGCGAGGTGGACGCAAGACACCGGAAGAGAGTAAACGGCGTAACACGTGGCCATTGACCACATTGGTAAAAAATCTTTTCCATCTCCGTCTCTGGACCAAGGGCCTTCTTGATCCCCTCCAAGCCCTCATTGTACTTGGCTTTACATTGCGTGTAGTGATCACGGAGTACCGCCTTGTCGGGTTTGCCGCTATGACTCCGGCAAATGTCGCAAACATGATCCAGTTTCATGAAGGTCTTCGATGTATTCATTTTGAAATGAAGGTACGGTTCCATTTGCCTGCAGAGAGGACAATAGTTGACGTAGTGGACTAACATTATGGGAAGATAGAGCACGGCGTCCAGGATTGCAGTAGTGTAGTTTCTTGCGAGCCGGTAGAGTAGGCACAGGCCGCTCCAGGTTATAGAGAAATTGATTCAGTAAAGTCGAGGACCCTTTCTTGCAGAGCTGTACACTGGCAGCAATCTCAGATGGAAATAGATACATGTTTCACAGCAAGGCATCGTCGCTGGGAAGACTTGACCCATCGGTGACGCCCCGTATCCTTGCCAGTACGAAGTCAATCTGCCAGGGACTCTCCCACTCGAAATTCCGATCATAAGTTCCCTGTCGAGTACCAGCTAACCATATCAAAGAGATTGCTTCCTCTACCCCTGTTCTGCCCGTCAACGGGTCTGGTCTACAATCCACTCCCGGTAAGGGCATGCAAGCAAGCAAGGTACAACCTGCTCTCCAAATCGACAATCCCTTTCAAGCAGCCCAACTCGGGATCCACTTGGTACGTAAAGTAACAAACTGGTCCAGAGGAGGGGACCCTGACACGAACTTCATAGCCATCTCTGGAAAGGGAACCCCGTGGTACAAGGATAAGTTTCGGAACAACGTCCTCTAGAATCTGAGCTCTGGGACGTAGAACGAGTCGGTTGACAAGGCCGAATAGTGCTCCTATGCTTTGATGCTCATCGTAGACCATGTGCTTGAAGTCATGGGACTCAAGGTCGTTTGCCTCGTTAACGAAAAACGACAAGCCATAATGGGGTAGGGTGACTGATGATCGGGGTGATGGAGACGGGGATTGTGTTGGATCGACTGCAGGCACGGTGATAACGAGATTTCCAGGATTGTCCAGACACCGGAAACAACGCGAAACCATCTTCCATGTCGCCCCGTGCATGTCCACAAGGCATTCACTTCCTTTCGTTACACAAGATTGTCTGAGATCGATTGACCAGTTGGCTGGCGACTGTTTCCATGGTTGTCGTATAGGTCGTACACCAATGATGCATTTAGACAGATGCAACCAGTGAACATGATCCAAAATGAGTGATTCTGGAAGGACTCCGCACAATTTTCCACGAGGGACTAGCTCAAAGATATCGCCTGCATTTTCATTTTGAGCATGAATAATGACACTCTTGCGTGGTGGTGTGGATGCGTCATTTCGGACTGCAAAGTGAACCTAAACATGTTTCAATCCCTAATTCAGTAACATGAAGCTAAACAACCTACACGGTACTGGTGAATAGCGAATATGGTGACGAAATCCATGTCACGGAGATCAGAGGGAACGACCATTAATCCATGCTGGAGAACATGTTGAGAAATTTACTTCGCGTTGGAAATTGAAATGCCACATACCTCAAGCTCACGGAAGAGTTCACGACATGTTGAATCTTTCATTACATCCTCCGGCAACTCATTGGCTATCAGTTTACCATCCACCAAAATTGATCCGTCGAGCAGGTTGACATGCACTGTTCGTGAGCGCCTGTCCTCGGTTACAAGCCATTCCGAGTTGGGTGACTGTGGTGACCATCCGCGGGTACTTGGTCGATACTGAGGCCAAACCATCTGAACAGCGTGGTCAACGCCAAGACCAGAGGCACTAGCTTGAATGGCGTCCCTCAAGCTCCCCTCGAGAATGAGAGACAGGCGACGGTTTCAACTCAGGAGCACTTGCGAATATGTGGAAGCACCTGACATGTTGATATCAGAGATGTTTTCCGAGAGTCAACTGAGCATCAGACTTGCCTGAAGGAGGAACAATTGTGTGCATAAGCACGGCACAAGAAAGCGAGATTTCAATGTCCAGTGTGGAGCGAAAGACCTTGTGACTCGTAGCTGAGCCTACGTCAAATGTGCTTCGGCAGACAGCGGCCATGTCTCGCAGAAGTTCAGAACCCTCTTCATCCATAGGCAACTTCCTCGTGTTGTATAGCAGCTCGCGCACCCAGCCGTATGTCTTCTGACGCACATCGCGCAGAAGGTCAAGGGCTTGCTCTGCAATACGTCCAAAGGGTCTCGAGGCAAGTACACCAGCCAGCAGGTAATTATGGCCATCGCAGGCCCATTTGACGAGCCCGTGCAGACGTCGATGAATAAGCTTTTGAGCTCTTCTAGTAGCGCGTGACAAAATGAAGAATCTTTCATTTCTTGATGCCACGATAACACCCCAGTGTCGTCAACTGGTCCAACTTTGGCGGAAGCCTGAGCGAACAACAAGTAAACCTCTTGATGACGAAAGTCAAGAGTTCTACTCCGCAGCTCCCGCAGAATATTGAGCCATTGGAGTGAGCCCCCACTCCGCAAGTGTGCAAATGCAATGAATGCTTGCAAAGGAAATTTAGGATGGCATTCTCTCTGGGCAGCTAAAGCCTGATTAGGCCAGGGTATGGTGTCGCCAAGGTATGCCTGCAACCCCGACTGTGTGTATGGTCCAGCAGGAAGCTTATACACAAAGTTGAGACCACCCATGCAGGGGCCATCATAAACACAATAAAACCTATATGACGAATATAGAGAGAGAGAGCGCTTGAAGTTGGTTGGAAAATGGGACTTCAGTGCAGGAATTTGGCCGACTTCTATGTCACCACGATCTCGGTTCAAGTCTGGTTTAATGCGCGAGAGCAGGCAGGTGACGGAACGCCATTTATCAAAGGCCACTGGACATTGCAGTTCATATAGCACGACCTTGGCGTGTAATGGATTAGCCAACAGTTCACCTTCGAGTTTGATATGCTGAAGTTGCTTGTCGTAATAACGGCAGGGGAAGCTGTCTTCGGTGAATGTATCTGAAAGAACCGACCATCCGCAGCGTGCTTGAGCATGCCGAGCGGAGATGTACTGTCGCGCACGGCAAAAACGGTCGATGCTCGTAGCGTCGTGGAGGAGCAAGCCGTAAAGGAGATATAAGGGCACTTCTGGCGAGTACTCAGCGAGAATGAGAAGCTTCTTGAGGACAAGCTTGTCGAGAGCGCCCAGAGTTCAGTTATCGCTAGGAGCATCATGGAACAATTACGGGGATCAATGGTGACGGGGAGGGGGAAGGTCCGTCTATAAGGGTTGGGAGAGCGCAGAGGGTAACGAAGGGGACGGCGGTGAGGGGCGATCCCCAATCGGGGGGAACGGGGACGGTGGCGAGGGAGGATTCCCAATGAAGGAGAGGAAGAGCGGCTACGAGGGAAGATCTCCAAGACAGGAGGGGGTGAGCGGCCGCGAGGGAGAATCTCCAAGGAAGGAGAGGGGGAGCGACCGCGAGGGAAGGGAGGAGAGGGAGAACAGTTGCGAGGGATGATCTCCAGGAGAGGAGAGGGGGAGCGGCCGTGAGGGAGGATCTCCGATGAAGGAGAGGGAGAGCGGTCATAAAGGAAGGGAGAGGAGGAGCGCAGAGAATGGGGAAGGTGACAAAGGGGAGGGTGGTGCCGGGGAGTGAAGATTTTCAAGCGAGGAGAGCAGGAGCGGCCAAGAGGGAGGATATCTAAGGGAGGAGAGGGAGAGCGGTCGCGAGGGAAGACCTCCAAGCGAGAAGGGTGGGGGTCGTGAGGAAGGATCTCCAGGATAGGAGAAGGGGAGCGGCGGCAAGACAGAATCTCCAAGGGAGGAGGGGGGAGTGGCCACGAGGGAAGATCCCCAAGGAAGGAGAGGATAAGGGCCGAGGAAGGGGAGGGCAAGGGGGAATCTGCAAGGGAAGAGAGGGAGAGCGACCGCGAGGGAAGATCTCCAAGGGAGGAGAGGAAGGCCGAGAAAGGGGAGGGCAAGGGGGGATCTGCAAGGGAGGAGAGGGGGCGCGGCCACGAGGGAAGATCTCCAAGGGAGGAGAGGAGCGTCGTAAAAGGGGAGGGGAAGGAACGGTCTGCAAGGGGGGAGAGGGGGAGCAGCTGCGAGGGAGGAACTCCGAGGGAGGAGAGGGATTGTTGTACCGCTCGGAACGTCCCAGTAAATGCCCTGCGCAAGCGATAGATACCGATGTACCAAACGCTCAAGTTGTTCACATGCCTTGTCGGTGTCTGTGACACGAGCAACCCAGTCATCGAGATCCTCCCCGATAGCCCGTTCAATATCATAGAGCGTAACGTGAATGTCATCACTGCCCTTTGGAGGAGACAAAAGTCTGTCAGGGTTGGACAAAAAGTCGTCTAGAGCGCCTCGAAGCTGACTGCTGGGGAGGGAAGATAAACGCGGGGAATCGTTATCAAGATTCGTGAAAGAGGTCGAGATGTGCTCGTGGATGGAGGGGGACCGCACGTCGTTGGTGAGGTCGAGCAACGAGGGATCCCAGGATGAGGACGATTCGGATGGGAACGATGCAGCCTGAATGCACTGCCACCTCTGATCCAAGACCCGTGAAATACCGGTGCAAGTTTGCAATACCGCATCAGAGAGGACAGAAGAACCAAGCTTCCTGAAGCGTCGGAGAAGCTTGGCTGTCATCGAACGGAGGAGAGCGTTGGAAAGATGGGTATTGGTACTGGTTGCATAGTCGGCGAGGTTGCACATGAAGAATAACATGAAGGCCTTGTACGCGCCGAGACTAGAGTGACCGAAGGAAGATTGGATGGTAAACCTGATATAAAACCACAAGTGCGAGCGATGCCACTTGCGCGATCTGTAATGGTTGTTGCCATACGAAACAGAAACGGGACCGAAATGCTTAGTGGTGCGTTCAGGGTCAACAGGAGAGTCAACGTCGCGCAACGCGACCCAGCACCCCCGACTGGAAAATATGTCACTTGCAACTTCAGATCGGAAGTTTTCATCGCCAAACTTTGAATTAGGTATTTCGAAAGCGAAATGAGAATATTCGCTGGCTTGCTTATGCGCAGCACGACCCTCGGCAACAAGAACCTCGCACAGAGTACCGTGATTCTGCTTCCGAAATGTAACCATATGCATGCTTATAGGATATGCAAGGATATCTACCTACTCCCAGCAAAGATGCCAGGAACATAATGAACCTGGGCCTACCTCCAGTTTTCATTTCGCCAAGTTGCGAGATGGCATGGTCCTTGTACACCGCCTCGCGCTCCCAGCTCAAGTTGCCCCACGGCGAATCCGGATCGTGGATATACTTAGAGACAACCAGTAATTTTTCCAGTGTTTTTATGACGCGCAGCCAGCAAGGCTTGTGGACGGGGTCTATGTGGCTGTTATAAGCGCGTGCAGCAGCCAGCACTGCACTTGTCAGTGTGTGTTGGTTTTCTGGGGTTGAGTCGCTCTCTTTTGAATGGTCGACTGGGGAAAAAACGTGGTCGAGGACGTATTCCAACACATGGGACGAGAACTCAGATTCGTCGAAGACAGAGGTGAAGAAGTGCGCGCAGGCTGTGAGCGAGGGAGAGTCGTGCGACATTTCACGAGAGGGGGACTTGTCGTCGTAGTCAGATAAGGCATTGGGTAAAGATTCAGACTCGTCGCCATTGTTACAGGGTGTTGAGGGAAAAGACTTGTAATCGGAACCTGCGGATGAGGCATTGGGTAAAGACTCATAGTCAGAGTCGGATGTAGCTTCGGGCGAAAGCTCAGAAGAGAGCATGTTTGCAGACCGTGGTGGGCGAGGGAAAACCCGCGAAGAGCGCTGAAGCCCTGCGACAACATTTGCTGTGCTTGGCTCATCATGCCAGTGTGACGGGTCGCCTTGGCCGAAACGCTGTTTTCGTCCTCACAGTATTTCGTATAAATAGAGGTAGATATTTGATGTATTTTCCTCAGTCCCCCTCGAACAGAAATTCCTTGTAACGGACCTCTCCCGTCTCTGAGTTCTACTCGACGAGCTACGACTGACTACCCGTGCCACTGTTAATAGACTTATATGACTTCAATGCTTGATCAGTGTCTCATGGTACAAGCCGCTCTCGAGCCTCGTCTTTCTTCTACATCTCTACAAGCTTTGGTATGACGTCCCGAGTCACCATCGACGTCGGTTCTTGCGCTGCAACATGAGTCACCTAGAATGCTCATACCGTTTAAGTTGCCATTCTACTTCGCCTCGAATACTCTTCAACATGTCCTCAGTCGTATGTTTGGGTTTCCATCCCAGCGCGCGCGCCCTGCTCGCTTTGCACCGCGAATCCGAACCAAACCACTCCCGAAGCTACAAGATGTGTTAAAGCGGTTAGAGACATCGACACCTCGAACAAAGACGCACATCCTCGTTCCAGTGGCTAGTATAATCCGTCTCATCGAACGACGTCGGCGCCACTTGGTCGGGCTTGCACACGCCTAACTCGACAAACGCCTTGCCGACTCCTTTTGCGATCACTCTGAACAGGAATTCGTCGCTTTCGCCAAAGTAGTAGCCTTCGCGCCCGTGACCTGCCCAACCGTCGAGGATTGTGTCGTACAGCACCATGTACAACTCCCCAACTTCACGATCGGAGGGGTCGTTAGCCACACCGCAAACGAAAAGAGAGACGACGCACCGTCGTCGATGTGCATGTTGGGCCATATGTTGAGTCCAGGACCGACCATCCCCGCGCATTGCCGCGCGAGACCCACGTCACGAGTTTAGGAATTTCCATCGAACGTTTGTTCTGAATGCCAAGGTCGACGAGCGGGCCGCTGGCGAAATCGTAGAGGGTGGAGGGTAACACGATATGCGTCCGTGCATACCCTGCGTATAGGGATCGGGATCAGATAAGCAGAGTCGGACTGGGACTTGCGGAACGACGAGACGCACCTTGTTCATCGGCTTTGACGACGAGGGAATCCGTGAGGCGTGCAGACTCCTCCGGAAGATTCTCGAGCTGGTGGAGGTTTGTGTCGTCCCAGATGATATCCGTCGAATACATTCCGTCTGCATAGTCGTTCAGCACATCTAGTCGACGGCCACCATGTAAGTACGACGAAAGAGGCGTAAAAGCGGCGAACAAACGTACCCGTTCCTGACTGAAGACCATCAGAGCGGGGTCAGAAGACGGTCAATGGCGTTTTGGCGAAACGACTTACAGTGTGAACGAAAATCAGAGTGCCCGTGGCTCTATGCCTCTTTTTCAACCCTCTCAGAACAGCCTCACAGGACCGAACATGATCCGAGTTCGCCTAAAGCCATCCGTATCCATCATCAACTCACTGTCGACAACTAATGTGTTTAAAAGAACATAAACCCACGCAGGCAAAGACGTCACCCTTAGACGCCTGTCGCTCTATCAGCGCCGCATCGTCGAGAGACCCGAAGAGAGTCTTGACGCCGATGGACGCGAACAAGGGGAGCTCGGCGGCGTTGCGAACGAGCACAGTAATCTCCGATGTGGGGCTGGTACAGTGGTCGAGAAGACATTTGAGGACGGTGCCCCCGATGTAATCTGATGATTGCGTGACAGTGGTATCAGGTGGAGCTTAGGTGAGGATATACGGGTCACTGTGCATCTTACCTGTAGCACCGATGATGAATATCTGTGTCTTGGTCGACGTGGCAATGTTGGAATGGTTAGGGAATGGGTCGAAGCGAGTAATCCTGGCTTGGACCTCCTTGACACTGTCCAATGGATCAAAGCTGAGTTCATGTCAGCTTCTCTGACAGAAGTAGATGACTCGGAACCGAGAAGAAGTCAGTGTATTTTGCCCTTCCAAAGACGGTTTTTCATGGTGTGAAAACAAGGGAAGCGGTGCCTGATTTTGGATGTGAATGCTTGAGTAGCTGGTCTGCATCTCACCAACGCGCACCACTCGTTGTCGACGACGGATTCATGAAGAAACGGTGGTTAGCTTACACTCGACAAAGCACGAACACTCCAATACCGAGCTCGGTCCCTACTCACCTATCCGCGAGTGCACGCACGTCGTCCACAAGAGTCAACTTTACTCGAGTGCCGGCCCGACGCATTGCCAACCCACCCAGCCCGCAAACCACACGAGTATCGTTGACCTCCCTCCTTGTGTCCGGACACTGCAAAATGCAGGCGTTCAACCCGGAGACGACGGTCGGGCGGGTCAAGGAGCTCGTATGCAACGCATATCTAGCGCGTCACGCAGGTTCGTCAGTCGTTTCCGTGTGTCCGCCGCGCCACGGGAGATTGCTGATTGCTGGCGTTCGACCCGCGTTGGGTTCCATTTTACTTACCACCCTTTTCCCCGTTCCAAGCCACCCTAGACTGGCAAGATAAACATCCGCCCGCGCGGTAGTGTTATGTCTGGGAAAGAGAAAGGTGTCTCAGAATGTCAATGATGATACGCTCCTACGTGCGTTTGTTGCTTTTTCCTTCTCCTCTCCCTTAAGTCTTCTCCTTGCCTGCCTTCCCCTAGAACGCAAAGGGACCAAAGATGAACTGGAGCAGCTCTTCGCTCGGTAGCAAGATGGATGTGCGCGTAAAACAAGACTAGACACAAAACACAGATGAAAGGCTGCCCTGGCGATAGCTGATTTACTAGCCATGTCGCTATCCTGCTTCACCTTGGACGTACACCGTTCTACTTACTCTCTTTTCGTTCGACCGGTGTCAGGTTGAACGGTTCGGCGAAAGTAGAGCCTAGCTACACATTTCTCGCCATGATGGGCTGATCCAGGATCTGAATCGGTGGAAGGACCGTGGTGAAAGTCTCTGTTCACCAGATAAGATAGAGTAGACCAAATACGTATACAGAAAGCAGGAAACCTAATCGAGACAAATCAAATCCCAGTTCCAGACGCAGCGGGGGTACCACGCTGACGTTTCGCACTACGCTCGGACGTCGGGCTCGCCGCGCGCTTCGAGCTACTCCGCAACCCTTTCGAATCCTCCCATAGGTTCTGTGTGTGCTGACGTCGCTCGGCCATGTTTTGATCTTGAATCTTTGTCCCGCCGTAATGTATGGGTAGTTTGTTGTTAGCCTTGTCGGCTTTGGGCCATCCCTCCCCGATCAAGGACGTTTTCATAGTGGCGATGAACCAGGTGGATGTCTCCAGGCGTCCCATGTCTTCATCATATTCCTCAATGACAAAGGATAACTTTTGCAGTTCCCTGTTGGAACTGCAAGAGGAGGCACCGATTTTCTTCCGGTCTTCGGCTGTTGGAGGGTTCTCCTCGTAGAGTGACTTGAAAGGTTTGCTCAATTCCCTCAAGAGATTGAAGAGCGGAGTTGGGTGTTCAGGACGGAAAGTAGACGAAGGATAACGTCCTGAGTACAAGAGCTGACTCTTTCGATCCCCACCCTCGTCACTGCTTTCGTGCGGCTTGTAGTGTTCGTCAAACGGTTCCATGTCGTGAGCACGACGAACACCGGTGTAGGCCTGAATGGAAGGGACGAAGCGCAATGTCGTCCATCCTAACACGTGCAAGAAAGACTCGAGGTCATCCGCCAGCGTATGCATCTTGCCAGGATGCATAAGCAGATTGGCGGACATGAATTGCCACGTTCCCTGCCAAGTTCACCAGGTAACCGCCTGATCGAACAGTATCGCACGGAATGGCTTACCGTACGTTCTGGTCGCCTACTGCCACGTTCATTCATCTTCTTCGCCAACTCCCAATCAATCAGCAGACCCTTGAGAGATCCATCGTCGTTTTTGGTTACGAGGATGTTCCCCGCACTGACGTCGCGATGCAAGATTTGTGCCCGTTCAAAGGCGTGCGAGTGAGCTATGCGTTCATCCGTTAGTTGGTAGTCTGCATCCAACTGGGCGTCAACTCACCTTGAAGTGCGTGCAGGACGGAAAGGACAAGATTTCTTGTGCACGTGAAGCTGAAAAG
>JBBPMO010000172.1:0-44078 GCA_038090315.1 Xanthoconium stramineum | reverse complement strand
AAGCGAACAACCTCGCACAAATCGTTCGTGTCCACGAACAGAAGCATCAGTGTGAAAATTTTTATGCCAAGGGCCGCATATTCGATGCTGTCGCATCTCTGTCCGAGATCAAGAATACCGCAAGTGAGGCGGTCAGAAGCTACACGTTCATAACGGACTGGGTTGTTGGTGAGTTTTGGCATTGCGAACCGAGAGAAATAATTTAATTCTTATGTCAGATTTCATGAGCCGATGCGCATTGATGCTAGAAGCGAATGGAGACGAGGCATCAAAAGTCGAGAAATATGATGAAGCAATTGAAGCCTACTCCACTCTGCTGTCGCTCCGTCCGTCAATGTCGCGTACTCTCCTGATCAAGTGGGTGAGGTTGATCTTGGTTCGTGGCTCGGCGAACGAGGCATTGGATGCCGCTGCCAAGGTACCGTCTCATAATATACCCTTGATGAATGTTGACTTTCTTTTGCTTCAGTTTCAGATTCCGAAATTACTCGTCTGCCAAGCGGTCTGCGATGTTCTGGAACAGGACGGTCGACTTTCAGAGGCAATCCAGTACTTCCAAAAAATGCAGAACGACTTGACCGAGGACACGAGTACGTACACGGCATGGAAAGTCGGTGAGTGGGTCCAAGGTAGCGTATCCAGGGGCATTACAAATATTCTCGACAGACTTTCGACACCGCTGTACGGAGAAGCTGGAAAATTATGGCGATACAGCGATGGACCGTCAAAAATACGACGAGGCCGTCAAACACTATTCCGAATTGTTGACGCTCGATCCCTCGAATATCAGCGATGTCCTTTATAAGCGGAGCAAGGCACGAGCGCTCAGGAAGTCATGGAAAGTGGCATTAATCGACGCTGAAAAGGTATGTTCATAATATATTACCATGGAAAGGGACCTCAGTGTTGTGTGCAATCTAGGTGATTGAACTTGAACCAACGTCCTACAAAGGATACGAGCGGAAGCACGCCGCGTTACATGGCGCGAAGCGTTACGGCGAAGCATTCGAAGCATTTAAGATGATGATCTCAGAGGCCGGAGGATCGCCTGATTCTCAAGTTCGTGGTGGGTCACTTCACCAATCTGCGTAGAGGCAGCACTCTAATTTCCTCCCGATTTATAGAGCTTTGCGGTCAATTCGTCGATGCGACCTCCGTTATCCGAGAGGTGATCGAAGAAACCATCCGCCACATGCCACGTGTCCTCATCGACACCGAGACCGGGCGCCTGTTCGATAAAACAGGGCAAGCTGCAGCCTTCGAAGCACTTCCGGTCTACGATGAACTACGGTCTTCAATGACCACCAAACTCGACCCTGAACGTATTCAGAAAGAAGTCAAGGCATTCTACCGATATGTAATGTTCTCCCATCGGTGGGACTATGACGAACCCCTTTTCCAGCGTGTCGAGAACATGTCTGTCTATGATCTAGAGGTGTCCTTCGCGAACGTCAAACTCCAGACGTTTTGTAGGCTGATCGGTACTCTCGGATTCCATTGGGTGTGGTCCGACACCTGTTGCATAGACAAAAACAACAACGTCGTGTTACAGGAGTCGCTGGTCGCCATGTTCACGTGGTATCGTGGTTCGTCACTCACAGTCGTCTACCTCCGTGGTGTCTCGTCGCACTCCCAGCAGCCTGGTGATCTCCGTCGCAGTATCTGGAATACGCGTGCATGGACGTACCAGGAATACGTTGCAGCTGAGGTTGTCCAGTTCTACACGGAGGACTGGAAGCCATACCTTGGGATTCAGGCGTTTAACCACAAGGAGGACGCTGCCATTATTCGGGAAATGCAACAGGCTGGGGGAGCTCTCACACAGGAGCTGACGATCCTTTGCCCTGGCCTCGACAGGGTGCGTGAGAAGCTGTACATGGCTTCGAGGCGCCGAACAACCCTTGTCGAAGACATCGCGTACTCGTTGCTTGGCATCTTCAACATTTCCATTCCCGTTATCTATGGCGAGGGCAATCGCGCAGTTGGTCGGTTACTGGAACACATTCTAGCAGGTTCGAGCGATGTCACCATCCTTGCTTGGACTGGGCGTGCGGGGGACTACAACAGTTGTCTACCTCCCGATCTTACAGTCTACGATCAACTCGTTCCGCCGCATGTCCCGCAGCCCATGGAGTCGGCCGAGGTGGACAGTATTGTCGCGAAGTTGCGTTCATCCTTGCCCGACCTCTCCCTCGCTGTCACGTTACACAACCTCCTCAACAAACTACTCGCACCAACTTTTACCGCCAGTCGCCTCGGCCTCCCCTGCATCGCATTTGCAGTCACTCAACTCGATGTTACCTCGCGATTCAATCTGGAGACCGACTCATGCGTTTACCTTGCAACCACGCCTGCGCTCGTGGAGGTAGAGATTGACACGAAAGATGATCTCTCTGAGATGAAGGATCTGATTCTGATCCACCCTTGGATCAGTTCCCTTCTCGACCAGGAGTTCTCGCATGGTCCGGCTGGGCTCGATCAGACGACGCGCGCGCTGCGGCTCGTTGCTCGTCTTCGGCAGCCCTTTGGTGCGCTGTTGCTGCAGCCAGTATCGCGTACGCGGTATAGACGTGTCGCTGCGGACTGTTTGATCATGGTTCGGGTTCGCGAGGAGACATCGTTGACGGAGTTGATTGAGGGCATCCGTACCACAATCGACATACAGTAGATGATAGGCGATGGGTTTGGCCTCACACCTAGGGCAGCCTTCAACGATATCAAGCGGTGTCGTATCCTCCTCTTGTAATACTCGAGTATGTAGTTAGTGTTTGTAGTCCCTACTAATTGTCGTTCTGCATAGTGTTACCCGAGCTTTCTCGTCCTGTCCGCGTAGACACGCGTCCACGGTGATTGTTCCAAGAGTTTGACTTGTCCCAGTTGTTGACTGGTTCCGCCACTGCCTCTGAAAGAAGATCAACTATTTGACATTCCTCCATCGATGTCATCGTCTCGGTTATCGAGGCAGAATCCGTGTTGACCGTCGCAGCTTTCTTTGCTGGTATTGTGGCTCGTTCTAACTTGTCTTTCCATGCTTGGATGTATCCTGGAGAGGATGTAGACCCGACTCTGTGGGAGCCATGGTATACAAGGACCGTTGAGACTTGGACTCGTAAGTTAAGTCCGAGCAAAGAGTATTGGGATAAAGAGCCCGGATCGGTTGCGCTAGCACGATGGCTAACCCGTTTGAGTTCTGAGAAGTGGTAAAAATAAGCAGCTGGCACTTGTAACTGGAGGCTCTCGGAGCTCAAGCGCTCATCGACATTCTCGAGTTCTCACAGTGAACTACCGTCTGGCAACGCCTGGTGACTAGACTAACAACTTCCCACGACAACAGACCTTTCGTTTTAACACTCGCGCAGTTCTGATCCCTCCAAATCAGACCCTTGCGATTCGAAGACGATCGTTCTGACCCTACTCAATCAAGAGGTGGCACTCGCATTTGCCAGGATGCACAGCGCACTTGGGATACAAGAGATCCTTCTCAACATCTTGGGTAACTGCAACCGTGACTGCCCTGAAGACCTAGTGTCCCTGGCCAGAACGTGTCGTACTTTCAAAGAGCCAGCACTGGATGTACTTTGGGAAGCATTGTATGACCTATCCCCAATAGCACGATGTCTTCCTGAGGTGTCACGAGAAACGCCCTCAAACCCATTGGTATGGTTTGAGGTAAGATGGTCCTGAGTATTCATTATCCTTTGTCTGATAGTTGAGCTTTTCTCTCTCACTATTCTACAAAGAGGTATTCCTTTCACAGACCGCTCACACAGGCTGAGTGGGATATCCTTCGGAGTTACACACGTCGCATCCGGTCTCTATCTTTACGGGGCGCCTATAGACTCAGCCGGAAAACCGTCATCATCCTCTCCACCGCTCCCGAACCGCTTTTTCCAAACCTCCGCTATCTGCATCTAGACTACTACCGAAAGAGGGCACCTCTATTGCTTCTGCCTCTCCCATCGCTGGTTTTCCTTAACATAACGCTGCATGATCAGCGCTTGTTCCGTAGATCTCTCAAGTCGGTTGTCAAGACTTCCCCAAATCTCAGGGGATTGTCCATCGAGTTCGATCGCCATTCGGGCGTCAATTTGGACAGATTTTATCCCAATTTCTTTTGCCATTGGAGAAATCTCAAGACTGTGATTTGTCCTGGGATGCTCTTGGATGCGAACACCCTTGTACATCTGTCTCGCATGCCTGCATTGACTGTGCTCATCTTCGCTCTGGGCACTACATTGCCAGATCAGATCACTCCTTCTAAATTACCCCTTATCTTCTCTAACTTGGGCAAGTTTGAACTATCCTCTGAATTCTTGTACCCGATTTCGTCTCTACTCTCCAAGTCACAACTGCCTGCTGTCACGGATTTTCGTATCGTCATTGAAAGCTGTCCAATTGGGTCAGAGTTCTCCTCTTTCGTGGCCGGTGTTCAGACATGTTGCGTCGGCCAGGTTATCCAGGAACTGTCGTTCACCGAAAGGTTCATCCTAGGCAGTACACGTGCCCCATGGGCCTCCGGGACCATACTCGGATCGAGAGACTTGCGGCCGTGGATGACATTCAGCAATCTTCGTCTACTAGAAGTTGATATTCAATGGAAAGTGGACCTGATGGACAACGAACTGCTAACGTTGGCGTCAGCATGGCCTCGTCTGGAACGTCTTATCATAAATGACGGATGGGGGTGGGGCACGCTAGGGGGGATCACGCCAAATGGGTTACTGCAGCTTCTGCAAACATGTCCGTCGCTGAGTAGGGCTGCGCTTGCGATTGACACAAGAGGCTATTCCACACACTCCCAGTCACCAGCGTTCCTTGGATGGACCTTTCCACCCGAATTTACCCTACACGTCGTCGACTCGTTTATTGAAGCAGAGTCTGTCCCTGCCATTGCCGCCTTCTTTGCTGGCATCGCGTCTCGTTCCAACTTTGTGTTGCGTGCGTGGGCCCGCCGGAAGATGAAGTCCCCGAATCAAAATATGTGCAGGACCCTTTGGTATGATGTACTTGAACGAATCAACGATGTTGGGGAGCATTCTGTTTCTTCGCACTCTTTTGAATAGGGCTCAGTGTTCTGGTCTGACGAGATCTGAATCAGGCCCTGTCTTGCATTTACAGTTTCTCCCGGAAAGTAGATCACAGTTGTAAAAATCGAATCTGATGCTGATATATATGTTTGTGCTGCTTACAGTGGCATGTAGTAGTCGTTATGTAAGTACTTTACGGTTGCCTTCCTCCCTTTCTTGCTCTTTCACCGTCATCGCCTCTCAAGGTCTTGGGGCTCAAGAGTCATCCTCTTTCCGAAAGTGTCCCAAGTGAAATCTTCCGGTAAGGACTGGAAGAATACGTTAACCTCTTCTCACTGCGACTCATGCTCTACACAAAAAACGGGCATGAACGATTTTCAACGCCAGAGGTTGGACATTGGAAACGCTCTCACCTCTGACCAAAGTCTGCATGTAATAATCTGCATCTCAGTATCAACCACTCTCTCACATCACGTAGGAATCACGACAGCAAGCGGCGCAAGGGCTCGGGGCGCTCTTGTCGAAACGGGACGCAAACAGTTTTGGACGAGTCATCAAACACGGCTAAAGCTCAGTCCTCATGTGCTCGAGGAACTCGTAGTTTCTCTGTCGAAGCAAGTATCGCCGTTGCGGTCAGAAGCTGGTCGACGTAAGACGTGAATGGTATCCCCTAGAAGATTGCAAGGTCATCAAAATAGTTGAATTGCGACTGTTCTATATCCGGCAGACGCATGTATCGTTGCCCAGCAACTCGAGACAAGGGACGAAGAAGTACAAGCATGTTACCGTTGTTATTTGCAGGAAAAGTTGCAAAAGACGGCCTGTGAGGTGTATTTTCTCTCCTGAGTAAATGATTATGCGACTCGGACTTACGAGTCACTCGTCTGTTTAACACAGAAAGCCAAGACGGGAATCAAGTACCTTGCCTCCGGCTCGAAATGTCTCGCGGAAGACAGGAAGTAACCCTACAGCCCCGGCATGTGACCAGGCAGTTGATCCTTCTCTTCGTGTTAGAAAATAGATCACCACATGCATACGCAGTAAGTCGCACTTCGATTTGCTCGGCTCAACGGGCTTACGGACGGTCTGTCTTGTGGGGGTGTGCGTATTTTGATGTGCCAAGCTTGGCAGTGTTCAGGCGCGAGCTGCATGACGGGATGCTTTTGCTTATAGCTGTTTCAACCCTCCCTTCCTCCTCTGTCCCCCGCCTACCCCCTCTTTCTCTCTCCATTCTCTAGGAGAAACCTGGTTTCTCTACCCTTTACATAATGCCCAACCTGGGTCGTTCGACTGACGCGAGATGTATTTATTGTTGCTACCGCCACTACTTATCACAGTCGTTACCTTACGTATTGAGGTGATGTGTGGTGCGTGCCTGGTGGACCTCATGCAGGCCTTCCCCGAGGCACACGTGCAAACCAAAACGTTTTTGCGAACATCGTTCAACTCTGCAACGTTAATGCCTCGTGATGCATCACGCCCTCGAGATACAAGAGATCCTCCTGAATATCTTTGGTTTCTGTTGTCATAACTTTCAAGTTGGGAAACCAAAATACAGACTCACTCATTCCGATCTCGCAGCTCTGGCCAGAACGTGTTGCGCATTCAAAGAACCGGCATTGGATGTACTCTGGCAAGAGCTGGACGACCTGTCCCCATTAGCACGCTGTCTTCCAGAAGTATCTTATGAACTAAAACCAGGCAAGGTAAGGTGGTTCCAAATATCGCCACGTTGGTCTGTGGTAATGACTATCGTTATTCCACCCTTGGTCGTAAGCCTGAGGGTAGCCTAATAAGCTATGGTTTTAGCAGACCACTTACGGAGTCCGAGTGGGATACCCTTCGAAGCTACACACGTCGCGTCCGATCTCTAGGAGACGACCGTGGACTTGGCCGGAAATCTATCCGGATCCTCTCTCTCACCGTCGAACCACTCTTCCCAAACCTCCGCCACCTGAAGTGTAAATATACAAGAAAAACTGCTCCTCTATTGCTCCTTCCCTTCCCATTCCTCACTTCACTCGATGTTGACGTGGCAAACTTACGCCTGTTCCCAACTTTCGTCAAGTCGTTCATCAAGTTCCTCCCGAACCTTAGGAAGCTTTCCATTCACGTTTACGAACTTGAAGTCAGATGCATGGATGCTCTTACGCATCTGTCTTGCATGTGCGCATTAACTCGTTTGGACCTTGGATTTACCAACATGCTGCCAATACCTTCCGACCCACCCCTTGTCCTGCCCAACATACACTACTTGACATTAAATTGCCCATTCTTGGAGCCAACTTCTCGATTCCTCTCGCAGACCCAACTCCGTAGTATCAAATACTTTTATGTCACCATCGAGGACTGTCCTTCCAGAGAGGAGCTCTCTCGTTTCTTTGACAGTGTTCAGGCATCCGGTTTCGGTCACGTTGTCAAGAGGTTCAAGCTAGATCAAAATGTCTTCCTCAGTGACATCATCTCACGGAACGTTAGAACTGTACTTGGCTTAGAAGACTTGCGGCCATTGATGGCATTCAGCAAGCTTCACCATGTCAAGCTCAATATCCCGTGGAAAGTGGGCTTGACGGATGCTGACCTGCTCACGTTGGCGTCAGCGTGGCCTCGTCTGAAGCATCTTCTCATTAATGAGGACTGGGGTTGGAGTACACGAGGTGGAATTACACCAAACGGACTACTACGGCTTCTGCAGAAATGTCGATGGTTGTACAGGGTTGCCCTTGCCATCGACACCCGGGGGTTTACTGAACTGCCTCTATCATCTGCAAGCCTCGGAACGACTTTCCGACCACGTTGGTTTTACATCGACATCCTGGACTCCGTCATCGAAGCAGAATCTGTGCCAGCCATCGCTACTTTCTTCATCGGTATCACGCCTCGCTCCTTCCCACTGATCTGTGCTTGGATGGGTCACGGAATGGGTGTGCCTGAGACTGTTTCGCAGGTGTACAGGGACCGTTGGGATGACACGTACAGACGGGTCATTTTACGTGATTGACCAGTTCAATAGAATGTATCTTAGTAGAATGAGATTGAACCTACGTCGCTAGATAACAACCCACAGCTACAAGTTCATAACTGTGTAGTACCCATGAGGTAGCAAGACAAGTTTGGTCTGATTCAGATAAAGCGTAACAAGGATGACGCACCCGATTCACTGATTGGCTTTGCCTATCAAAGAGCACGCCTTTCCATATGCGCTTCCGCAACCATCCTCAAAAGCTGAGCAACTTTCGTACCTGCAAGCGATCAACAGGACCTGGTTGAAGTGACTCGGAAGCGGCTCTCTGAAAAGTCTACCTAGGTGACGGCAGGTCCCTGATACTCTTCTTCATCAGTGACTGCCTTTTGAGTATCAAAGGGCTCTGGTATGCGTCGGTAACATTTCCCTAACACTGCCTTTGAAATAAAAAGCCCGGGAGAGACTTCAGATATGGCATGGGATGAGTGGTCTGTGGTACTTCACCTTGGTTCAGGAAAAGAGCGGGTCTCCGTCAATGCCATCGCGATAACTCACTTCGAAAGGGAAATGTGCAACGAATATATCGCGACCACCTGCTTTCTTTGACACAACCATCCGGCCTTTTGAACGCACCCCAGTCCACTGGAAGTCCAGAGCCAGAAACTTCCCAGTGATATGGAACTGGAAGACGTTGGTCGTTTCGACGGCTGAGACTTGAATGGCGCAGGCATTCGGCCCCTTGATGAAGATTGCAAGGACATGCTCTCCCGGACCCGACTTCCCAGCATCACAAGTTTTACTGCCTTTATTAAAAGGTGTCCTTCCAAGCTGGACATCTCTCGCTTCTTCTCCAGTATTCAGACATCTTGTATTGGTCAGACCATCCAGGAATTGGGATCGTATTGTACCAAGACCTTCCTTCACCCGGCAAGTATGTCCCACAAGATATCCGAGCCACACTTGGCTTGAAGGACTTGCAGCCATGCACAGCGTTCCGCAATCTCTGTTTCCTGAGGCTCAACGTGGACTGTGACGTGAACCTGACGAGCGACGAACTGCTAACACTTCGTCATAAAAGGATTGGGGCTGGAATACGGCGAGTGGAATGACAGCGGACGGACCAGTATTGTTCCTGCAAACATGTCCGTCGTTGAGCCGGGCAGCCCTTGCCATCTATACGGGGATTATACCCAATTTCATCAAACGCCGGTGAGTTGTTTGCCAACCGATCTCTCCATCGACGTCGTCGACTCGATCATTGGACCGGAATCTGTGCCGGCGATCGCTGATTTCTTTGTTTGCTGAGTGGGATGGAGTGTTTATGGACGAAGAGAGGGACGAACCGTTGACGTATCGGGATTGTTGATATGATGCGTACAAGTGGGCAAATTCTCCCAGAAAGTGTTCTTGATTTGCTCCTGAGCACCGCATTTCTGAGTCTGGTGACTTTCTATTCATACCAGTTGGAGTAACGGTGACTAGCCCCGACCTTTCGGTTCCAAGGTCCTTTCACATACCCTAGAAATGGCGAGGGATCGATGCCTATTGCTACTTTCCATATGTCCTTTTGCACACACGAGCGTTGCGTAGTGGTTGTGAATGTATCTAGGAAATGTCTGTCTGGTGATGTGCGTCCTATCGAAGTTGCACGCGTGATCTCAGCTTCGAACCACGCGTTCAAAGTGTGTTCCTTCTAAACGTCGATTCTCCATTAGTCAGTATCTGAGGTAAATAGTCCTCACTACCTTTGACGGAAGAGACATGGAAGCGGCTGAACAACCTGAGTCACTGTGTTGTGTCATCATGTTTGTTCGACTTGAATCACGCTACCTGCTAACAAGCTTTAGGGTTTAACGTTTGACTCGGACCCTTCGACTCACCATGCAGTATGCACTCCAGATACAAGAAATCCTTCTAAATTTATTGGGTCACTGTTGTCCTCCAAGCAGGAATAAACCTGGTTCTGATATACCCGCTCTGGCTAGAACGTGTCGCGCGTTCAAAGAGCTGGTGTTGGATCTACTCTGGGAACCGTTGACCGACTTATCCCCACTAGCACGATGTCTTCCGGAAAGCAACTTATTTATCATCGCCAACGGGAAAGATATGCTAGGTGGTTTCAAGTGTTTGGTTTCACTGTCTCCGATTAACCGTCTTTTTCCCAATGTTCTACAAAGTATTATTCGTTTAGAAGAGTGGGGTATCCTACGGGGTTATTCACACCGCATCTGATCCATGCAGGACAGCAGCTATGGACTCGACCTGGAATCATCTTCGGTCTTCTTAAACGCACCTACCACTGAGCCACTCTTCCCGAATCTCCGCCATCTTCCTGGTAATTGTGCATTCAACAACATGAACACGCACTTATTGCGAATGCCCTTTCCATCCCTGGTTCCCCTCTTTATTCAATTCTGGGGCATAGAAGATCGCGATGCCTTGGAGGGTTCCCCTTGGGTCGTTTCCCAAGTACTCCCCAAATACCAAGAGACTCTCCGTTCGCACGTTGAAGCCCTGTAACGACACACTTGACGAATTCTTCTCAAGCTTTGTCTGCGGATGGCGAAACCTCCGGATAGTGAAGTATAGTCAAATTGCCTTGGATGCCGATGCCGATGCCCATCTGTCTTGCATGCCTGCCAATGACTGAATTCTCCTTCACGCTGAGCGCTACGCTGCTGGATCAAATCACTCCCTCCGATTCACCTCTTCTCCCCTCCACTTTGCACAAGTTGACACTGGAATCGGAATTCTTGGAACCAATTGCACGGCTACTCTCCCAAAGTCGACTACCTGCTCTCACAGATCTTGCAGTCTTCATCCGAATGAGTCCCTCCAAGCTAGAGACCTCTTACTTCTTCACCAGCGTTCAGAATTCCGCTACTTGTTACGCCATCCAGGGACTGCAATTGTGTCAACGGGTTCCCTCGGATGGTGAACTCAAGGTTACACTCAACTGGGAAGACCTCCAGCCATGCATGGCGTTCAACAATCTCCGTTGGCTGTGCTTCAATATCGGATGGAACGTGGACCCGTCGAGCAACACACTGCTCACTTTGGCAGTGGCATGGCCTCGCTCGGAATGTCTCGCCATAAATGAGCGGTGCGGCTGGAACACGCCCAGCGGAATCACGCCGGACGGACTGGTGCAGCCGTTGCAGAAATGTCGGCCGTTGGTTCGGATTTCCGTCGCTGTCGACACACGGCATATCAAATTCCTTCCGTCGCCGTCGGGTGCTAGATTGGTTTTGCCACCCGTGTTTACCACGTCATTGACTCGATTATCGAGGAAGAGTCCGTCTCGACCTTCACTGATATCCTTGCTGGAATCGCGTCTTGCTCCAAGCTTCTCTTCTCTGCTTGGTCCACTACCGACCGTGACAGTACGTGCATGGAACGTTTGGTATACCAAGATCGTTGTATATGCAGGCGAATGCTCTCAGACTCTCAGTCAGTGTTTTTCAAGGCCTTCTTTAGTCGCTCCTCTGATGACTTTATATTTCAATCAGTTGAAACAGCGGTGCCTAGCACCGAGAATTCGGGCTATCCAACCTATGATAGCTAATTTTGGTCGCGTGGTTGCACTTGCTCTTTACAGTCACACATATGGCTATTAAGTTATGTATATGGGCTTCCGCTCTCGTCTACATCACAATTATCCAAGGACTCATACGAACGAGGACAGGAAAACGAGAAGGCAGTTGCGGAGGAAGAAAACATGGACTCGGAGAAAGTATTAATGATGTCATTGAGTTGTATGGACGTGGTTGAACTATAGAATGACGTAAACGCCTTGCCTAACCTTTTTTTTTTTTTTGCTATGGCCAGTGACAATGAGAAAGTGAGAGAGGCAAATGGGGCTTTGGGCCCGAGCTCGTCAGGGAGACGATTAGAGTTAAGGACATATGACCACACATCTACTACACAAACCAAACCCACAACTTCCATCAAAGATCAAAAGCGACTCCCAGCCCCAGATCACACTTCGTGAAACACTTTTCTAAACCCTACACGCAAGCGCATGAGTCGACGCCTATTGACAGGCCACGCCAGCACAATGAAAACAATGACGCACCATCCAAATCCCGACGGTCACACATGGTCGCCAAATCCGCCCTCTGCAAATGCAAACACGTCGTCTTGAGGCTCTCCCAAAGCGTTGACGACGTCACCCCGCGCAAGTCGTTCATCCCCGTCTCGTCATTAACACCGTCGCTGTCCTGCAATACAAGCGCGTCCAGAATGTGGGACGCCGCTTCCTCATAGCGCTACGCAAGTTCCGTCAGATGAAAATTGTGTGGGCACGCGCCCGACTTACTCGGAGGTTAATACAGGAAATACCAAGATTGAATCTGCGGTGGGCGAAGGCAGGGATAGAGGATGAATTTTTGAAAAGCCGAGAGGGCCACATGAAAAACGCACCTCGCGCGGATATAGGTCGGGTTCATCTCCAGCGCTCGATGATAATATACAAGAGCGTTGGTAGCTTGGCCGTTGTTGGCCATGGTGGCCCCAACGCGGTTATACAATAACCAATCCTGATGAGATTAAATTGATGTCAAAATAATAAAACACAGGAGCGTCGTGGAGGACGTACGTCAGGACGAACGGCCAGCGCAGTGAGGAAGCAGTCCACAGCCTTGGAGTATTCCTGAGGGTCGTAGTATAGGATCAAAAAGTACAAGGAAGGAAGGAAAAAAATTAATTCACCTCGGTCGCATTCAACAGCACCGCCAACGCAACCTGGACGTCTGCGTCCACACCACCTTGGTTTTGGTGATTGGTACTTGTCGCCATTCGAATGAGGACATCGATTAAGCCCGCAAAGTCACCGCGCGCAGCCGTAGCCAACGTAGAACCCGACACGACCGCTTGGTATTTCGGATTCCGCAGCACCCATTCCCGAACTGCGTCGTACGCCCCCAACCGATGGGTGTCGTTAGTATACGACACCGCAAGCGCGAGCCACGTCGGGAGATGTGATGGGTCGAGTTCGATGGCACGTTCAAGCGCCTGGATGGCTTTCGCCTCGCGCTCATTTTCCTGTTGCTTTACGCCAAGCTCGAACCATGCGGCTGCGTTGGCCGGATCTCGTTGCACAGCAGCTTCTAGCTCCAGAACATTCTGCCGAAAAAAGAAAAAAGTCAGCGCATTGTTGGTTACCCCCCCTAATTTTTTTTATTGTGGTGTCCCTCTCCGTTCTCCACAAGAATGAAATGGAACGGGCTCGTGTACGTACTTCGTATGTGCGTTGCGAATGTGACATGTGCAACGCATGATGCCTCGTTCTGGATGGGTTGTTCGTCTGGAACTGGTAATTCACGATCGGCCTGACCCCCGTCGTCGTTGCCTCAAACGCATCCCAATCGCGTTGCATCTCATGCCATGCTTGTTTCTCTTGGTCTGTGGGTACCTGGCTTGCAGCCGGACCCGTGTAGTGCGCGTTCCAGTACTCGGTAAAGTCAGCATTTTCCTGACGGAAATAGGCCTCGTGGGAGTCCACCGCTTGTTTCACGTACGCCGCAGAATTCAATTCCTCTGAACCCTGATGCGATGGACGGACGTGCGATTGTGACAAAGACGAGGATGGAGCGGCCACGTCGACGTGCATGTTCACAGCACGTCCTTTCCCCTTCACATTCACAGCTGTGGCCGTTGTGGCGTCCTTTGGAACGATACTGTCCTTCTCGACAGTCACCTCGCCGTCCCGCAGCTGACGCATGAGTTGCATGAACTCGCTCTTCTGGAATTTGGGGTTCTGCTCATGTTTCACGGAGTCTATCACTTGCGCCGCAAGCCGTGCCATTTCATCAGCGGGCACCGCATCCATAACATCCTGTTGGTGTTGTGGTTCTTGTCGTTGTTCCGGCCGAGCTTCCGAGAGCGCGGTCGCAGAAGCGTTCAACAAGGATTCTTGTGACTGAAATTCCCTGTCCCAGGAAATCTCTGTGGAAAATCGGTGTCGTCCATTCTAGAAATTATCAGGGGACTTACGGTCACTCTGTACGACGTGTTGTTGCACCGGAGGAGCCATCGTACTCGCCATACCGGCCGTCGGAGCCATCCCGTACCCTGCATATACCGAGCTCCACGGAAGTGCACCGCCTGCAACCGGGTCCCGAAAAAAAAAAAGCCAAAGGATGGAGACGAAATGGAGAAAAGAAGAGCAAGTCAGAGACAAAAACTGCGGCGTACGAGCACACGGACGCACCCTGCATTCCACCCATGTGCGACGCCGGTGTCTGCACTCGGTTCTGCTGCTCCACCCGCGTAGCCGGACTAAGCTGCGCCTGGGTCGTCACCGGCTGACGTGCCAAGAAATCAGCAGCCCAGCCTGCACCTGCCACATTATCGATCTGCGCGCGCTGCACCGGAAGAGGTGCAGCAGCAGCTCCTACTCCAGGTAACGCATCCCGTAACCCAGCCACGTCAAACGGCTGCGCCGGCATTGACAAGGTCACCTGGGACACATGCGCCGCCGGAGCTGATCCAGGTCCAGTACCAAAGAACCGCGCCGCCTCTTGCTGCAACTCCGGTGTCGGAGCATGTTGTTGAGATCGGAAATGTACCTGACGAACGTGGACATGGAGGCCCAGACAATAGGTGGGGAATGGGTGGGTCGCCCGGTCAGCATCACCGCATATACACAACGAGGATCAAAGTGCAAAGGCAGAAGAACAGGGAAAGGAATAGGTATGAGCATAGACATAGACAAGGGTAAGGGCACGGGCACGGGCATAAACACCGGGTGGGAGCGCGATGGAATGGGACACGGGACATTACAAAGAACCGGCCGATGGAAAAAGGGACATACCTCGCCCGATAACGGTCCCCGGGAACGTGACGGCCCCGCAACATCCTGCGCAAAGAAAAGAAAAAAACGCACGCATGAGGCACTGCGACCGCCATCCGGTAATCCGGGCCGCACGTTGCACCCACCTGTTGTACCCCCCGGTCCTGCTCAAACCGCTTCGAGAGATTCTGCAGCGGGTTTGAAGGGCCGCATTCGGCACCTCCGCCCACGAGCATCGAGAGCGACATCGTACGTGTACGAGTGATAGGGTTGGCGTGGATGGACTCAGACTGCGCGGGTGGTTTGGATTTGGATTCGGATTTTGGGCGATTTTGAGCGCACCGCGATGACGACGATAAATTTGACAATGGTATCGACAATCAACGCGCAATCAGTGTCAAGAAGGAGAAAAAGGAGAAACGACGCTGCAGTGCACACGACAACTCCTCGGCTTTCGTCTCGCGTTGCCGACACCCGGCAACCTGACAGAAACGGTTTTCTCACGTGTTTGCTTGCAACCCTCACACGGTCCCATTAGAGTCTCTCTTAAAATTTATGTAGAAAGCGCATGCTGTTCGTACAATTATTATAAGAGGTGGTGTTAATCTATACTACGACTCACCAGAATTCCCTGCCCCGTTCCAAAAAAAAGGACGCCCTTCGAAGTTCGAATGGATACATCGTGCGTGTGCCAAAAGGAGCAACGAAAGAGTGTCAAAAATTTGTTACAAGAATGAAAAGAAATCGACTAGGGTGCTACATCCATGCACAGAAGGAATAAAGTCAACAAGGGAGGAAACTTTGAGAAACGGCGGAATCAATGAAGCGCTCAAAAAAAAAGACGTGCGCAACACAAGTCTAAAGCGTCCCGTTCACCGATTAGGGCACATCCTCAGTCACTCGCATCTATGTCATGTCCCCAGAGAGAGCAAAACATCCACCGCTCAACTCGACGGCGGCGTCTGTATCTTGGTGTTACTCGGACCAGGTCGATTTGGAGGCGACGAAGGTGGGTTCGCCGTCGGAAGCCCATGTAAGGGTACATGTGATGGCGCGCCCACTTGGGCCACCTGGACCTGGCCCTGAACGTGAACTTGCATGGGTGCTTGAGCTTGGGCCTGAGCCTGAGCCTGGGCCTGGGCTTGCTGTATAGCCTCGACGGCCTGCCTACACTCAGCCCCACCTTCCGATCGCACTACAACACGCATTT
The DNA here is from genome assembly GCA_038090315.1 of Xanthoconium stramineum. Taxonomy (NCBI): domain Eukaryota; kingdom Fungi; phylum Basidiomycota; class Agaricomycetes; order Boletales; family Boletaceae; genus Xanthoconium; species Xanthoconium stramineum. The sequence continues at coordinate 28,083 of JBBPMO010000172.1, read as the reverse complement.
GGAGTCAGTTATGGTTTTCATAAAACAACGGACGACGCGTGTCCAAGGTAGCCCACTCACGATGTCGCTGTCATATAACACATGAATGAGATCCGAACAACCAGGAGTGCCAAAAAAGAAGCATTTCATGATGATCACTTACGTTGAGTGCATCCAAACGACTGAACGTCTTCCGACACCCTTGGCAAATATTGCTCTGAGACCGCGTAGCATGCAGCGCTTGGTGTCGTCTGTCAAACAAGTGGTGAGTCCGCGCACGCGACATCGCCCACGGATGCTCGGGCAGCTCATACTGTGATCGGGAGTGACTCACTTGCAATCATGTTGCCTCGCAAATCCTTTCTTGCAATCCGGGTACTCGCACACGTACGGGCGCTCTTCGGTATGCGATCGTAAATGACCTGACAAGGAACACGAACACATCAACCCACGCCAGATCACACCCTCAAAATCTCGGTCACGCACCTCGCAAATTGAACCGACGCGTAAATGTGCTCCCACACCCTGGCACAGGACAGATGAAGTGTGCCTCGTTCCGCCTCCTACTCGCGCTCGCCGCCTGCGTTGCAGACGTCGTCACCTGCTTCTTCTCGACCTGCAGAATCGGGGGTAGCCTGGGGACCCCGCTTGAAGACGGGTAATGGCCTGATGCATCGCTGGGCGGAGCAGACGAAGAAGCGAGCGCTTGGTTGTACAGCTCAGCAGCGGTGGGTGTATAGTACGTTGGACCTTCCTGCTTCACACCATCGGGGGGCGGTGGGACGGGCTGGGACATCTGGGAGAGCGGTTGCACTGTGGTGGAGGGGATCGGGTATGGCGATGGGTGGGATGTCTGACGAAAAGGCGAGTTGCTGTGGCTGCGCTTATAGACATGACCGGGGGGATAATGGGCATGCTGTTCGGCAGGATCGTTGGGACCAGCGCCGGGGGGGAAGGAGGGCGGCTGAACGTGAGGCTGAAGAGGGGACTGCTGCGGCATGTTAGCGAGCTGGGGGGGGTAGGATAGGCTGTCGGTATCGTTTGTGTGATGGTTATAGGACTGAAACTCGTGGCTAACGGCAGGGTCTATGGCAGGCTGGCGTTGCTGTGTCTGTGTGATTGGAGTTTGCCACTGGGCCCGTGTTTGAGTTGCGGGATCGAGGTCCATGGCTTTGGGTGGGCCCTTTTATTGATTAAGCGAGGGAAAGGAAAAGGTTCTTTTTGATGTGAAATGGGATAGGTGAATAATGTGGTTCTGCAGAGAACTTCGTCCGTCCGGAGGCTTTTTGTGTTGGAAACCGAGGACGCACCTGCTGGCGAGTCTTTTTTAGGATTATTATGTGCACAGCTTCAGAGCAATACGGAGTCAGAGGAGATGCCGGGTCGGACGATGATCAGGCTCGCTCGTGCTCGACGTCCCGGGCAGCAGCCTGCGTGCTCGTCCTGACCGACGTGGCTGTGTCCCCATTTAGCATGCAGCGCCGCAGCACCGCCCCACCTTCCAAATCAAGTTGGCTTGCTCAGCAAGCAATGCGGTGTTCCTTTCCTCGGTCATCCACGTCACGCCCCCTTTCTCATCGCCTTCCCTTCTCGCTCCCATCGGCTCATCTCCATCCCTCTTCCCCCGAGAGCCCTGTTCTCATTTGCCTCTTGTTGATGCCACGTTTGTAAACTACATAGTATTCCACAATCATTACACTGCTAGCTACTACCCGGTCCATCAAAGATGTGTGCATCCAGCAACCTCCGCCGTCGCATCAGCTCCGTCTCTGTAATTCGTTGCCCCGTCTTGCCATTACCCGACCGTGGTGTGCCATTTGCACACTCTCGATCCCGTTGCGCAACAGCAACATCGTTATGTTCGCTCGACAATGACGGCGACGAATACCCTTGCTTCATTTCAGTCCCATCACGCCGCTCATCAGAATTCCTCCTTGGTTGATTCACCGGTGTCCCACTTCCACCCCGCTTTCGGGCAACAAATGTGATCCCCGAGTCATCCGTCTCCGTTTCCGTGCTGGACGCAAACGGACTCGCGTCCACCTTGCCATTTCCGTCAGCGTCGCTGTTCTCAGTCGGTGGGGGGATGGTCCGCTTCGTCGGCGAGCGAGAAGTCTGGGGCGAATTCCGCCTCGATCCCCTCTTCTTCTTCGTCACTCGTGCGGCTTCGACGACTTTGTTTGACCTTTCTTCCTTACCCGAGTGTCTCACAAACGCATCCTCTATCCAATCCGCGAGATCTTCCACCACAGCCTTGGCCTCGCTCATCAGCGCTATCATCTGTAGGTACCCATGGCTCCAATCAGAAAATAGAACCATCTGTACCCAATCATCCTCCGTTTCGCGTGCGAGCTGATCTCGCTCCGCCACCATGCTCGCGACCTCATCCTCTGGATTATCGTTCAGACGGTGGTCTGTCATACGCAGGCCCTCGCCGAACTTCGCACTCTTTCCTCTCAGGAGGAGGTCTAGTTCAGCTTTGCGAGCCCGCTTGGCTTCCCGTACCCGCCCAGCGAAGATGACAGTGTCATCCACGAATGGATCCTTCTCACCACATTGCATCAGCAGGGGTGGGAACTGTGCGAGGAGTGACGATGGGGTTAGAATGGGAGAGATGAAGTAATCGGTTGCAAAGTCAGGGTTTCGATGCGGTCCGATGTATAAGATGGCCATAGCACGCATCTGTCAATCGAGTAAGCACTCATTACATAGAATAAATTGATCCGATGGCGGTGCATTCTCAAACTTACCATACTTGGAGAGATAATACGGTCCTGGAAATATCCGGTGCGACTTGTCATGGTAAGTCGAGTGCCAATGGGTTCACGGTTTTTGCCGATACCTCTGCCGTTAGCACGACTTCCAGCGACAAGCGTGGTGGCCTTGAGGTTCGCTTGTGTGACAGCTGCTGAGAGTTGCTCCTGCTGCTTCTCAAGCACTCGATGCAACTCGTCCGTGTCCGAGGACGCTTCTCGGTACACAAAGCGCACCCGCTCCTCAATGGGGCGATCTTCCTCTCTCACAGGATTCGATTCCCCCTCCTCGCTCTCCGAGTCTGCGAAAGACTCGTTGTCCTCGTGCGGCGCCTCGAAAGACCTCACCGATGACTTGCGCTTCATATCCATGTGGTGATGCATTTTCGGAGGCATGTCCTCGGACCTTCTGACCAGATCTTGCAATGTGTCTTTCCAGCTTCTGTGTCTCTTCAGGCGTTTCGTTCGCGCACGGTGGTCCCCCACCATGCTCAATGGGCTGACGTGCTGTAGGTGATCCTTCTGCAACGCCAACTCGCGCATGCCAGGGAGATCCCCCGTGGATTGTTCGGTCCGCAGGACCTGAAGGTTATCTGGCGACATCCAAGAGGTAAAGTTGAAGTCCAGCGCGGCATAGCTGAGCACGAGAGATAGCGGTGTAGGAAGCTTGGTCTCTCCTGCGGGTAGGGCAGCATTGTATTGCAAAATCTTCACCATAACACCCACCACAAGGGTAGCGCCACTGGTAAGCGGAATGTCAACAGAGCTGCGTGTGACTGAAAAACAAACTTACGCCGAGTCCCCGGACAGGATCACATTCAGTTTCTTTCCGGACATACCGATACATCTGCCGGACGTTTCCGCGAGAAGCCGGTAAAGGTCAAAACACTCGTCCATTGCGAACGGATAAGGATCTAGATAAAAGGTGAACAGTTATTAAAGCGCCTTGTGAGATGAACAGGAAGTAAATGTTTACATTCTGGAGACTTCCCATAATCAACCGCGAGCACAGGTTTACCTGTCTTAAGGGCCCAGGTGCGCAGTCGTTCATCGTGATGTTCCGGTGACATCGCCACGAACCCGCCACCAGGGAAATCGAGTATTAAATCTGTGGCGTAATGCAGCTGAGGTGCAGACGGCGCAAAGTAAATGTGGACTGTGATTGGTCGATCATAAGTTGAAGTGGAGGGGCGTGGCAGAAGGAGCTTTCGGTGAAGTGACATGTCTGGACGCTGCGCTATTAATCGAAGCTAACAAAGGGTGGATGAGCGTCGAGTCAGTGACTCCTCGGAGACGAAGCGTATTACATATGGATTTGTGGTCTTCTCCCAGGTAGTTCGGAACATTTCAATCGTGGGGACGGCCCTAAATCGCCGGAGCTAACCGCATACCACATATAAGTTGGGTAAATGCAGGGACAAGGAACAAGGCAGACCTTTTCATCTGCCTCGTTAGCATATATTATATAGTAGATGGAGAATAATATAGAACAGATATCTTTGAGCCATCTTGGCCGAATAGACATGGCTGTCGCAAAACCAGCGTCGAGACCGGTCGCAATCCATGTGGCGCGGTAATACGAGGGCGAATACTAAGCGGGGATGAGGAAGCGTGACCCAAGAAGTCGGGTTACTGCACTCACGAGCTGAGCCAACGGTTCAGGGGCTAAGAAGTAGGGAATTCCAGAGCGTTCATTCCCGATTACGAAAGAGAAGAGTGGAGCTTACAGCCAAGGCCCAGGACCTTGTCAAGGTTTTTGAGCGCGTACACAGTGGTGAGGGTGCTGACAATGATTTGCCATGGCGAGAAGCGTTCTGGGTCGCGTGTTAGGGAGTTGCCTGGAAGAACGTTGGATGTATGCACGTACGGAGTTTCCTGTTCAACCGTTTCAGCCACAAGAAGCGTGGTCCACTGGGATTTCCGTAGGCGAGTCTCCAGACCCAGAAGAATATGACGAGGAAGACCTCGTGTGGGATGAGCCTGGGCTGGTGTGGAATCGGAGGGAGGGGCGTACCTGAGCGCGTTTCCAGGAGGGACTTGGACGACCCAAAAGGTGGTCGATCATGGTCATCTGTGGGGGGTAGTTGTGGATGTGGAGGGCATCGTTATAAGGTCCAGGGGGAAAACCAGCTTTGCATGTGATTCTAACTCGTTTCTAGCGCGTGATGCAAAATTAGGCAACTAGAAGACCTCGGACCACCCAAATTAGTAATGTACCGCCTCATTACTCGGTCCCCCTTTCGAGCTCGAGTAATTCAAGTATCGACTAACAAACGTTGCAATTTGTGTGACACAACAGCTGGAAAGTAGCGAGTACTCGTCAAGATACGACTGAACCAGAATTTTGCCGCATCATGACAGCCAGTGGACCAAAGTCCGATTTTTTTCAACACGAGGTGTCTGGGGGCCGATGATGTCATATGTCACTGTTTGAGGCCCCGATTAGCCACATGGCTACAGACAAGGCTTCTAGTGCTACACTAGACATTTGACGGAGGACAATTGGTTGAGGCATCGCTCAGACTAGTGGCGCTTGAAAGGCAATAACTGTCAGACGGAGACCTAGTATTGAATGGATGATGTTGGATAAGGCATGATAGCCCGAGGAAAGCACTGGTGATCCCTGAGAGTTCCGATTGTAGCCAAGTGAAGTCAAAAACCAAACAACAGGCGTTTGGTAAAAACGGAAACGAAGCAGAAGTATCCTGACAGTTCCGAGAGGGATTCCATAATTGAGTGTAGTCGATAGATAATGTCCAGTCAAATCGGTCGACGTCCACAAACACGGAGAACTATCGTGTAGTATAAGCTGAAGCTAAAGAAACACGCTAAATCAAAATGAGGCTCACCTAGCTGGTTAATCAGATCTCAGAGCCGGGTCTGCAGTATGTCCTTCCTCACATGGCTGAGCGGCAAGATCTAATCTGGATGCAGTTAGTAGTAACTTAGTGGCGATGCGGCGGAATTGACGAGTCCATACTCGGCCGATCACTCTCAAATCCAAACCATGGACGCACTCAGATCCATCCGAATCGACGGAGACAAGATAGACATCGTCAACCAGCTCTTACTCCCGCACACCATCGACTATGTGCAGATCCAAACAATAGAGCAGGCCCACGACGCCATCAAGTCGATGAAAGTCTGTCCATCTGTCTCTTGTCGTCTATTCACTAAATGGCGTATAGATTCGTGGTGCACCCGCGATCGGATCGCTTGCATCGCTCTCGATTGCGACAACCCTCTCAAGTGCCGTAAAAACGATGCCACGTCCCGACTTCCTGACTTCCCCATCTGCGCTCCAGGCGTATGTCGCCCCGCAGCTCGACTACCTTTTCACTGCCAGACCCACCGCCGTCAACCTGGGCGGAGCCACGCGTCGCCTGGCCGAGTTTCTCTCCCAGGCCGTCACAGCGCACCAGCAGCAGCCTGAGCCACGAAAGTCGGACGAAGAAGCAGCAATCTTGATCGCAAACGACCTCGTCTCAGAGGCGAAACTCATCGCAGGCGAAGACAAGGAACAAAACTACACCATGTCCAAGTTGGGTGGCGATTGGTTGCATAAGCACATCGGAAGGTCGGGAAAGTACCTGAATGTACTCACCGTGTGCAACACTGGTTCGCTCGCGACATCGGTGATTTCAGAAAGTATGCTAGTACCAAGCTACTCATTGACTTTTCTCGATCGGTAGGGCTACGGGACGGCGTTGGGATTCATTACGTATTTACACGAACAGGGATTGCTCGAGAGAGCGTACTATACTCAAACTGCTCCATATCATCAAGGATCTCGGTAACTATCCTTCCGAGATTCCCCTCCATTGACATATTCACATGTATAGATTGACGTCCCTAGAGCTCCACACGCTTGGTGTTCCTTCCACCATGATCTGTGATACAATGGTTGGCTCGCTCTTCCAACACAAACCAATCCACGCCGTCGGTAGGTCGCATTCACCTAGACTTGCATAGATAACGTTAACTACTCACTACAGCTGTCGGCGCCGATCGTATCGCAAGGAACGGCGATACTGCTAACAAGGTAAACATTCCGGATCTCCTCCCGTGAATCCCTGATCCATTCCCTTATCTCAACCACTATGGACGCTAGATCGGGACCTACAACGCCGCGGTATTGGCAGCGAGACACAAGATTGCGTTTATCGTCGTCGCACCCACGAGCACCGTCGATCTCTCCATTGCTGACGGCACAAGGTGACCCCCCACCCGATGTCTTCCTGTCAGTGATCCTAACTCCCCATGCATAGCATCCCGATTGAACATCGAGCTCCCCTTGAAGCCTGCCTCGTCCGTGGGGCCCTCCATCCTCCTACCCTTGACGCTTCCGGCAAGAAAGTCCAAGCACAAGTGCTCATCACCCCGAGCGCAGTCGGAGAGACCGAGGGTGGAGTTTACAACCCAAGCTTTGACGTCACCCCTGCAGAGTTGATCACGGCGATCGTGACCGAAAAGTATGTCGCTGTGAAACGGGAGGGCGAGGCGAGTTTCGATCTTGTCAGAGAAGCGAAGGAGGCGGAGTAGATGACAATTAGTACTCGAAGGATGGTATGAGGTCCAAAGAAAAGGGCCAGCCGTAACTTCAATCTAAAGTCGTGTCGTACCATGTACGTGTATCGATCTGTGTATTGAGGGTGCTTGGATACCAGACAGAAGGGTTGTGTAATCCTAAAAAAAGAGATACCAACTTGAGATCATTGGACCAGAACCACACATCTTCGAGATCAGGTAAATGAGCACAAATGAAGCAGAACAGTACTAGTGTGAATTTCCTGGCTTCAAACCAACATTTCAGTTGACCACCAAGGTCGAAGACGGGATTGGGCCACCTCTGCAACGTGTGACACCTCGTAAACACTTTGAGCGTCGGGTGTAGACTTAGTTTGTCTTAGATAACTAAGGGCAACATGTTCGGATTCACCATGGAGATTCATGTTGGTCATCCATGTTCGGGGCGTGACCGATGACCAAGGACAAGGTGTATATTCCCACAATTGTTGGTGAGCGCTTGACTCATTCGCTTTGACCACTCACGAGATGCATCACGTGCTTCAGATTCAGGAACACATTTCGTCACTGTCGCGATGGGAGTTAGCAATCTCTGGCCAGGGCATGTCGCCCATTCAAGGAACCAACGTTGGATGTGCTCTGGGAAAGATTATCCGACCTTGAAAGTCCGTAGTAACGGGGGTCGGAACTTGGAGAGTAACCTTGAAATTGAGGACAAAGATGGAGAATCTAATGCCAATTGATACAAGTCAGAGAAGGTCTGGTCTGACAATATGCTATTGCTCAGCAGAGAAAAGCTGAGCCGAGTCAAAGGCGACATGCGGGGCGGATGTACAAGAGTATTCACGTTCAGAAGGATCTGAGGGCAAACCATGGTCTGGATGTTTCGCCACCACCAGATGGAACTGGGATTAGCTTCGCACACCTGGGCGGTTACATAATAATGGACGTAAAGTGGCAGTCTCCCGAGGTCTTGGGAAATGAGAGACGGTAGGGGAAAGGCACGGCCTTAGACGCGTGTTCGAAACGCAAAGAGCGGAGGTTGAGAAAGAGCGGCTTAGTGGCGGGTGGCTTGCATAGATGTAGTTCGAATGCGGCGCGTATAATTCCGAAGTATACCCCACTCGGTTTGTGTGGGCGACCGGCGAAAGGGACATCAGAAGCATCTCGCCTCTCCCGCTGACAATCCATGGACCGTCTCTGGGAGCTCTTCCCAGAGTACACCTAGCGCTGGTTCTTTGAACGCGTGACATGCTCTGCGAGACTAGAAGTTTTTCTCCGCATATCGGTGTAACAGACCAAGTGACCAAGCATATTCAGCAGGATTTCTTGTATCTCGAGCGCATGATGTATCCTCGTGATGGTGAGTTGCCAGAGCGATGTTGTGAACACAAACAAACAAACCTTTACTGATAAGCATTGCTGTGTCCAGCGGTTGCGTACTCAGGACTAGGAGTTAAACGTCACGGATTGTCGAATCGACGTCGCAACTGTAACGTTCAGCTCCTAACGCTCCACTTCGGATTACGGTGGCCAGTTGGCATTATTCGCTACCCTCATGATGAGCGCCAGTAACCATGAATTGGACAGCACTCTTGGGACGTTTTCCACCCAACTCTTCCTTCCGATCGGATCAAGGGGGGTCCAGTAATTGATCCATGTTCACTGATCAAGTGTGATTCAAAGCTTCAAATGAACAAACTTGACAGTCGCCGTACGCAACGCAATCGTCTGCAATTTGTCTCGTTGCCATACAGCAAGTGATGGGGCACTCGCCCCGCTGGAAGTCGTATGGATCCTAGCTTAAAACCTCAACGGAAAGCTCTTTGCTGCGTACGTCATGCATCATGCCTGAGCCGCTTAGATCCTTGAACGCAGCACTAAAGGATAAGATGGTGTGTGTACCCAATTGTATTATTCCGGCTGTGCAAGAAAACTCGCAATTTTATCTGACCGCGGCCTTATCGTACAATGGATGGGAAGCGCGCGCCTACCAAGAAAACTTAGCAAAGAACCATTACGTACATGTCAGCGACAAACCCACCTGATGAATAATTTACTATAGAATTCGAGCGAGGGCCCATATTCGTTCCCTGCCTCATCTATTGGCTTAGCGATATCAAAGCACGCCAGGATGTGCGAAATCGAGATAAAAAGCGTTGATTGTCCAACGTGGCGTCCCGGACACGCACTTAGGGCGTAGTCAGTGTTAGGAACCCGTAAAGATCGGGGAACTGCGCACCGTCTTCCCCATCCGAAAACTGTGGACTCCATAACTTCCCGTGCTATGGCGCTGCCTTCCGTTGTAACTGAGAACCGGGAAGGATCGAATTCTTGTGGGTTTAGAAACACCTCGGGGTCCCTCAAAATTGCCCTTGTGCGATCAGATACAGCTGAACGGGATATTGCAATCAGAACGTACCAAGTGTTCCCCAACACTATTGATCCTTTCGAAATACAGTAACCAAGATACTTATCCTCTTCAGTAACCATGTGAGGCAAACCTGGGTCACCGTAAACAACTCAGAATGCAGGGCGAGCTCAATAACCAATACCAAGTGGAGTGACCACATTCCATCGGAGCACCTCGAGAGCGATGCAGTCAATAAATGGTAATGATGGGCGGTCCTCAAAGGTTGGCATACGGTCGTGACCCAGAACTGAATCTAGCTCGCTTTGGGCTCGGTGCTGGATGTCGGGATACAGGACCATGGCACCAATGAAAGTATACATAGAGGAGACCGTCTTGACGGATGGGTTGAGTATATAGCTGTACATAAATCTCGAATCTTACTGAATCCATGGCAGCGATATACATCCCTGCAGCCGCGTCACGGATCAGTCCTGCTTGATATGAATGTTCTGGATCTTCGTCTGGCGGAAGCTCACTCAAAAGAGTGGATATAAATGATGGACTTGCTGTTCCCGTTGCCTTCAAACGTCAACTAAGGTAGAATATACTATTTGCAAAGAGTGAGAGTGCATACCATCTGACTTCGGACCATGTCAAATGGTGTGTTGCGCAGTCGTTGGCTTACCACCTTGGCCTCTACCGCGTCATCCTTGAACCCACCGCCAGGGAACCAGCTTGGATAATATTTTACTGAAAAAATTAGGTAGATCGTGTACGGAAGGACGGACAACTCACGCAACGGGAACAGGTCGACCAGATAAGGCCCATTACGGGGGCTCCCCAGCGCGTCCTCGGCAATCTTCAGAAGAGGATCGTCGGGATGAGTGATCTCATGACCATAGCATATCTGTAGTACGGAAGACGCGACGCTCCTACAATAAAATGAAAGTCAATTCTAAAAATCATGCAAGAAAACCTTACAAGCGAACGAATGCCGCCCAGTCAGTAGGGTTGGTAAACAGGTTTCGAAGCAGGGTCCTGGAGCTCTCCAGTTGAACAAGTTGCCAATCCTTGATCTGCGCAAAGAAGTAGCGCTGAGCCAAGGAACGTCGTTCCCTGTGCGGTTCTCCAGAGATGGTGGCGATCAACCAGTCATTTCCCGCACTGAAAAGCATCGTTAATAGCTATCTTGAATGCAAAGGAACACCCACAGTTCATCGAGCATGACCATCCGCGGTCGATGGGAGTAGGTTGCCGCACGTTTGTCCATAAGATCGCGCGCGGCCTGTGCCGTGTTCAGTACGATCACGTGATTGCCAAATGCCTCCATGTGCATGATGCTGCCTATAAGCCGTTCAGAACAAAAAGCAGTCGTAGAGAAAGAGTGGATAGGTACCGTAGTCTTCGCGCCATTTCACGAAGGTATTAATATTCTCCGCATTGTCCTGTGGAAGGTCTGGAAGATTGCCTATCAGGAGGCGTCCTTTTGGCCCTGGAGGAAAGTGCTTTCCACGTCTCCGTAGAAAGTAGCGGGAAGCGAGAAGTATTGCAATTGTTACGAGGACGAACAACAAGCGGAGAGCCATGGGGGACCAGAAAGCAACCAGCGTTTGAGTTTCAACTCGAACTTCGAATCCAAACACATAAGTGTTGTTGCTTTAATACATGGATCCATTAGCGTCCGCGAATCCAGCCGTGTATGTGACTAAATCTCTCATAACCCGAGAGACGGCGATGAGCATCAATCTCCATTGCTCCTTGGCACATCATGAGACGTGTTTCGCTACTCCGAGGAGTTACACCCAGGCGTCAGCATCGCGTCTAGACAACATCTGACAAAAGGGGGTAAAGCATTAACCACCGCAGAACCTGAAACGGTACGGCGACACACGGACACAACCAAGATGATTATAGTACTTACCATTGTAACATCTGCGAACCACATCGTTAAGAGAGAAGCACGCCCAGGCTATAATGGCTATCCTTCATGTGCAATTCAAACACTCAACTATGCATGACACCAACGACCTCGGCTTGAAACGCTCAATCTAAATCCCAGTTCCTGCACATTTCTCAGTTCAAAGTTTGATCAGCTGGTCTCAAATATAGTGCCAAGCATGCATGGCTGAGGAGTGAGAAAACAAGATAGAGTTTGGTTCCGTTGCCAAACAGTTTCACCATCGATGCCCAAACAAAATCGACTCAGCCGTAACAACTGGCCCTTGTAGTGCTCGCCACACCAAGTTCGATTACTGAATTGTCACTCAGACTCGTGCTCGTTTCCTTTCTCTGGTCCTTTCCTCGATACCCTCTCTCTCTCGGGATTTTGAAATGCAATCACGGTCAGAATTGTAACTTGTAAGACGCTAGCAAGCACAGCTGCGACACGTTTCGCTTCACAAAAGTGCCGACCACGAGAGCAGGCACTGGGGACCCGTGTTGCTCTGCAGTATCCTTCGAAGCTTGTTCTCTCGCGTCGCACGATATCACAAGGAGATTTTAATTTTTTAGGTCCTGCGAGACTACGGGATGTTCTCATGTTCCAAGCAACCGCCAAGTTCTCGCCTTTCTCCGCCGGTTCATCTCGGAAGGATCAGTTATGCTCTCCGCTCCCACATGTCTTCCTGTACGTCAGCCTTGACAGCCTTCATATGCCCTTGCCACTCGTCCACGAAACGACATCATTTTTTCAAGACCGTAGTTAAAGCGAAGGCTCTGAGGAATAGTTCAGTGTTCATTGAAACGAGTATTACAGCGTTCCTTGAAGACCGGGACGCCACGATTCCCCCAAGGTCGTTCAGGAGCTTGGGGTGAAACCCGGATTGGAAGCGACCATCCGAATCTAGGTCTCCTTTGGTAACGGACTGCTCGATCATGCGGTTTATCGGTTTCAATCCCGTTTTTGGCAGGATGTGAGTACAGGCTTTTATGGCCATTCTTCTGGCTATCCAGACGATACGCGTGCGGCATTGGCATTTCCCAAGACGACCGACCACCTATCTGCGTTACATCGAGGCAGCCTTCGATCCACAGTTCCTGTACATTATTTGACGACGGATGTTTCTTGTTTGTTATACGCGTGCGGCGCTTGCCTCTTTGATCACTGGCGCCTGATCTTGCACATACACCTCGTCATTTGTTGCATGTCCTCAAATGGGTTAGAATCCTTCGGTGCCGAATTATGTATCGGAAAATCTGCATTTGGTATCGTCGCGACAAGTGAATGCATGAGAGTAGACTCGCGAGACAGAGAAGGTGAAAGGTATAACAAAAACATATCCGTTCGCCTCGTCAACTAACCTGCAAGTCCAAAGAAAACGAGCAAAATAGGGAGGTAGGACATTGAGATAGGTACACCTTACTAGATCTTCCTCACCGACGTCCTCCGCGCACGAATCGTCATCCGTCTCTGCAACACTGGGATACCAGACCCCTTGCCAGGGCTTGGGCTTAGTGTGAGATGGTCGCTCTTGCTCGACACAGAGCGCGTGGGAGATCCCCGCCACACGCTCCGAGTCCCGAGTGGCGATCCTGACACCGATCCCGATCCCGACCTGGACCGTGAAAAGGAACGGAATCCACGTAACTTGTCGACGAGTCGTTCTCGATCGGGAGATGTCCCAGAGATGGAGAGTCGCCTGAAGTGTTTCGCGAGTACGGGGAGCATGCTGCGTCCGATGGATGCCTTACCGGAGTGTGGAGTGGAACCGAGGCTGGGGCTAGGAACGGGGCTAGAACTTGGAGTGGGCGGTGTCGCCGGTGCAGGCGTATCGTTCGCTGTGAGTGAGGAGGATGCAGAAGCCGACGCCGAGGCGCTGAAGAGAGAGTCACTGGATTCGCCGAGAGCCATGATGCCCGTACTCGTGTCGGTATGTGTATTCCCTCCATGGTCGTGTCCATCGTGTGCATTGGCGCTTGAAATGGACGCAGAGACCGAAGCAGAGACCGACATCGTGACCGACATAGAAGAATCCAGGTGCTCCAAAAACCGCGTCTCGTGCGAGCACTTATTTCCGTTCAAAGGCTTACACTGGCAGGTAATAGATCCATCCAACGGGGTCGACGCCACGCGTGGCTCCAAGTCCGACGGCGAAAGCGGCGTACTAATCCCATACTTGGGAAGCGTATGCGTATCGTTGAATGGGGTATCCTCGCTTCTCGTGGCTTCGCTCAAAGCGGGCGTATCCGTATCAGAACTGGTGCTTGCCGCAAGGTCGGAGAGACGCATCATGATGTCGGGCGTTTGGAACGAAGTTGTGTCGATTGCGGTGTTTCCCGAGATGTCCGAGACAGGTCCTACGATCGATCCCGTGGGACGACATGTCCGGATAGGCGAGAAGGCGAAGAGACGGAACGAAGAGCGAGCGGAGTGTGCAGGTACTGAACGCCTCGATGCTGTCGAAGGCATGCGACGATGCCCGTTTCCTTGAGAGGTGCGTCTGTCGTTCTAGAAAGGAGACATGCATTTGTGAAAGAGAACAGAGAGGGAATGCGAACCTGAAGGAGATCTTGGCTGTGAGTCACCGTAGACGCAGGACCGGTTTCAAGGTTCGTGTGTTGTTCTATTTCTTCTGGGAGCGCGGGGTCTATGGAGGAGCGCGAGACATTCAAGCTTATGTTTCCGAGGACAATTGACTGTGAAGAGCCTCTGGAAGAACGGCGAAGAGAGGTGGACAGGGCAGGCGGGAGACGCGATGGTATGGTTGGCGTCTCAGTAGTGATATCCTTGGTAATCCGAGAGAGACCCGAAAGGTAGGAGGGATATGTCGTCGAGGTGGAAGAAGCAGAAGACGAGGATAGTGACGAGGACAACCTGAGATCGCCCCGAATAGAGAGACGCGGGCGAGATGCGAGAGAATTGGCCAATGTGTCCAACGCTGATTCCCTTCGTTGACCTCCAAAAACATCACCTTCGGGGTTCTCTGGATATTTGGCTGCGCGACGGCGAGCAATGAGGGCTTCCAATGCGCTCTGCCTCTCTGGAGAGAGTTCTTGACGAATAGACGAAATGTCCGATGGCGAAGGCGTGAGAGTGTTTGCGTGTCGTTCGTCTTCCTGGGCGAGTTTCTTCCAAAACTTGGACCTCTTCTTCTGAGACTTGAGTTCTTTGCGAATACTCAACGTCAGGTTGAGCGCAGACTGATAGTGCTCAGGGGTACGTTCGTCTGTGATGATGGGCTTGAGCCTGGCCAAGAGAGAGCTGTCGTCGTTCAAGGCGTGCTTGATACCGTCCACGAGGGTGTCGTCAGGGGATGCGTTGCCCGACTGGATGTCTTCGCAAATCACGTCGACGGTCGCAGGGGGTATACCAACGTTGGCCAACAGGTTACAGAAACGCTGGAGTCTCGCCTCGAGTTTCTGGATGGTCCTAAAGTCGTCCATGGAGTGTTGTTGGTGACGCGCACTGCGGAGCATCTCCGAGTAGAGTTCAGTGCGAGTGTGGAGGAGGTCGGCACGGTAGTCGACAAGGTCTTGTTCGAGGGTGGAGCGTTCGTCCTGGAGATAAGAAATCTGTGCCTCCAACGCGATGATTCTTGCGTTGAGCTTCTCCATAGGGTCCTGGTCAATCGGGCTTTGAACGGAATTGGTCGGCGGGCTGTAGAGCTCACGGGTGGGATCGAACGAGGGCAGGGACTGTTGGAGAGGAACAAAGATCGGGGCAGTGATCCCTGTCGACCCTTGCTGAAATAGCAATGTGGAGACATCGCTCTCTGACTTCGTCCGCCGGTGGAGGAGCCTGAAGAATTGCATGTCGAAGGGCAGGCAAAGACTTGAGATAAACGCCACACTCACTTTTATGCCTTTGGGCGGCTGACCTGGACGTCTGTCAGCCATCTGCCAGTCCAGATAGGACCAGAGGCAGACTAGGCATACTTGTAACCTGACGAGAGAAAAATTAGTAGGGCCGTCGTAGGAGTGATTCAAGCCTTGTGGGAGTAGTTGAGTAGCCGGCCCGAAGTAGCCGATCATGGTCTTATGACCTCCTTCCACTGAGGCCAATATTTATACCACGAACGCCATGGCTGCCCGCCTCCCAAGCCATGCCAGATGTTCTCTCTTTGAACCAGCTCATCGCAGAGAGAGTCCGCGAGCACCCCGACCTCCAAATACTTGCCATCCCGGACAAAAGCTTCGTCGTATGGCTCTCAGTCACTCAACACTGAGTCTGGGCTTACCCTTTCCCAGTACACAAAATATACCACCGCTGAGCTCGATGCAGCTGCTTCTCTTCTTGCCAACCATCTCAGAGATACCGGAGCCCTGCCAGGTCGCGCAAAGGGCGACGCAACGAGCAGGCTGACCGTCGCCTTGCTGGGCCTGAGCAACATCGACTATGTCGTAACAGAAATGACTTTGTATCGTATGGGATACTGTTCGTTCGTCTCCAATTCTCTGCAGGTCTCCGCCCATCACACAGTTGCCCAGGCATCTCCTTCCTCTCCCCCAACAACTCGCCACCCGCGAATGCACACCTCTTGACCGTTACAAATGCCTCGCACATCATCGTACAGGATACACTGCTCCCTTCTGCTACAGCGGCATTGGCCCATCTCGCCGACCCATCCTCTGTGTCAATCATCCGACAACCTCCATCCGATGTGTTCGGTCCCGATGCGCGCGCCGCACACCCCGACAAGACTCACTGGGACCTGCCTCTCAGTCCCGAAGACGAGTATCTTCTCCCCGTCACCATGATCCACTCAAGCGGTTCCACTGGCTACCCAAAGCCCATCATCGCAACCAACAAGGCCGCCCTCAACAACTGCAAGATGAACTTTGGCCTCACAAGTCTCACGACCCTACCCTTGTACCATGTTCGTCTGGTTCATTTCCTCCACGACCCGCCGTGCTCAACTTTTACTTATCTCACAGGGCCATGGACACTCGAACCTACTCCGTGCGTGGCACGCCGCGAAAGCGCTCTATCTCTTCCCCACAGGGTCTATTCCACTCACGTCTGCAAACATCATTAAGCTGCTTTCGCAGGCACCTGACATACAGGCGTTTTATGGTGTTGCTTTCGCTCTCAAATTACTTGCGGAGAAGCCAGAGGGTCTTCAAATCCTCAAGCGTCTCAAGCTAGTCATGTTTGGCGGAAGCCCTTGTCCAGACGAGCTAGGTGATTTTCTTGTCTCGGAAGGTGTTCCCTTGGTGAGTCACTATGGGCTCGGTGCGTTCTCTCTCTTGTACTTTTCGCTCGGAGTCTAACGGAATATCTTCCAGCTGAGATGGGTCAGCTCATGACCTCCTTTCGCGATTTCGATACTGACAAGGAGTGGAATTGGGTCCGTGCAAAGGGACCCTATGTTCACACCCACGTAGTCGAATATATGCGCTTCGAACCCCATGATAGTGGTACCTTTGAGCTTTATATTCTGGACGGCTGGCCCTCAAAGGCAGGCACTATGTATGTGCTCTCATTTTACGTACTGAACATGTTGTAGGTGATGTCCAACCAACCAGATGGGTCTTATGCGACCAAAGACCTTTTTGTCAAACACTTCACGATACCTGATGCATACAAGTACATTGGTCGCATAGATGATACGATCGTCATGGTGCGTCCTTCCTCCTAACATCCCTAACCGACTGACTTGAAGACAATAGGTAAATGGCGAAAAGACCAATCCTATCCCCATCGAACTCACCCTTCGTTCATCCCCTTACGTTAGCGACGCCATCGTTTTTGGCGCTGCGCGAACTCAGATTGGCGCGCTCATCTTGCCTTCGGAAGCCGCCCAGCATTTCTCGCATGACGAGTTCACCCGCCGCGTCGCCTCGATCGTCGCCCTCGCCAACGCTGACGCACCGTCACACTCCCAGCTCTCTACAGAAGCGCTCGTATTTCTCCCATACGAGACCCCAATTCCGAGAGCGGACAAGGGGAGCGTTATGAGGCTAAAAGCATACAAAGAATTTGAGAAAGTGATCGAGGACGTGTATAAACGCCTTGAGGGTGAGGTGGCGCCAGAGGGGAAGATACGTGTGGAAGCAGAAGGGGAGGCGAAGGTCGTCCTGAGAGAAGTGATTGGCAGGACGATCGAGCGGCATATCGACAGGCTTGAAGATGATACGGACTTGTTTGATTTCGGGTTTGATTCGTTGCAATCTGCGCGGATTCGAAATGCTATTCAGAGAGTACGTGGGTTTTTCTCCGACTTTCTTTTTGAGTGGGTCGGATTAACAAGAGTCTGAAGGGGATCAACCTAGGTGGAAAGAGACTCTCCATCAATGCAGTCTTTGAACATCCTTCCATCACCAAGTGCGTTGGTATCTAGGTCACCGTACCAACTACTCACTCTTTTTCCTTGGAAAGGCTGGCAAAGCTCGTTGTGGCGCTCTCCTCGGGGAACGGCGTTGGTACCTTGCAGACAAAACCGCAAGAGCTCATGCTTGAGTTGGTCGACAAGTACAGCCACTTTACACGCCAACCCAAAGTTTGCACCAATGACTCTGCCACTGACACCTCCGGTAAGGTTGTACGTACGACGTACCTTGTCATCGACCCTTGGATTATTGATATTCTTTCGCCAGGTCGTGTTGACGGGCGCCACAGGTTCCCTTGGATCCTACGTTCTTGACGAACTCCTCGCAGACCCGAACGTAGGGACCATCTATTGTCTCTGTCGTGCCAAGAATGACGCGGAGGCGGCGGATCGGCTTGCGACGTCGATGAAGACGCGAAAGTTGCTGAAGCGGTTCTCGGCAGCGAATGCGAGCCAGCGCATCGTGGCGCTCGCAGCAGACCTACCTGCGTATGAGTTGGGTCTCGACGAAGCACGTTACCGCGAGCTTGCGTGCCGAGCGACGGTAATCATCCACGTACGTTCTTCATCATACCCTCGATCTTCGAGCTGATTTCACCCCGCCTGTAGAACGCTTGGGCGGTCAATTTTAACTTGGACATCTCCAGGTAGGTCTACACATGGGCATACATTCACCGTACGATGCGATCGTCGCGCGCGCGTTGCTCACCGACAACGACAGTTTCGAAACACACATTCGCGGTGCGGTGAATCTGATGCGCCTCGCGCTGTCCTCCCCACGCTTTGAACCTGCCAGGTTCTTCTTTGCCTCGTCCGTCAGTGCAGTGGCGAATTGGCCTGGGCCGGAATTGGTGCCCGAGGCGGTGACCGATAATCCTGCAGTCGCGCAAGAAATGGGATAGTATGTCTCTTCTCACTTTGACTGTATTATCGACGTTCACGCATTCACAAGTGCACAATCAAAGTGGGTCACGGAGAAATTATGTCAAATCGCGGCGCGTACGACGCCATTGCGAACAGCGATTCTACGTACGCCACAAAAAGAGGTAATGATGACATTGTCTGATGGGTCATGTACTTCACAGGGATAGGTCAGATAGTGGGCGATACGACCAATGGGATCTGGAACGAGTCCGAGGGGATCTCGCTCATCTTCAAGGTCTGTCTGCCCAATCACCTCTTATGCTTATCTCGCTCTAACCCGATGACAGTGCGCAGACACGATCGGGATTATCCCTCAGCTCGACGAACACGTGTCGTGGCTCCCAGTCGACTACGCCGCCAAGAGCATCGTCGAGCTCGTCGAGCTGCCCACGCCCGCTGACTGTCCCGTTTATCACGTCCTCAACCCGAGGCGCGTCCCCTGGTCCACCGTGCTTGACGCTCTCCATGCCGCGCGTGTGGAGTTCAAGCCTCTCCTGCGTCACGACTGGCTGAAAGCCCTCCGCGCGAGCGACCGGGACGAACGCCGGAACCCGAGCCGCAAGTTGCTGGCGTTTTACGAGGGCAAGTACGGTGCCGACGAGGAGAGAACGCGGGCAGGGTTGTGTGTCAACAAAACGGTCGAGGCGAGTCGGTGGTTGAGGGAGGTGCCGGTGATTGGGGAGGAGTTGGTAGCCAAGTGGGTTGAGTCGTGGAAGGAGAGCGGATTTTTGCCCAAAGTCTGATTCTAAGAGTCCGCGAGTGTGCCCAAGTACGAATGCGCTTGGGAATTTAAATGAATGCGAGAGGCGAAGGATCGACAATTGCATCCCGCATGCTTGAAAAGGGAATAGACCACTGAAACATCAACTTGGTCACTTACCGTCATGGCTGTACTATCTACCCCACTAGTACTCCCGTCATAGAGACAGGTAGTGCAGTCTCGTGTTTCTCTTTCGATCATGGGCGTCGATTAGTGTCCCTTATGTTCGTATAGATCCCACACGGAAAGGTGAAGGGATCGGACATTTGACTCGGAACGATACTACTGAGTGGTCCTGACAGGTTGACCACTGCCCCCAACTAGTAAGGCATCCGGTACGAAAGCGTCGAGCGGGACCTCTTCAATATAGTGAGATACCTCCCGGGGACCCTTTGAATCGGCCCACAAATTGGGTAGTAGTCATCCGTTTCAGCTTCCTGAATACCGAGACGACGATGTGATGAACGATTGCAAATTGGACGCTGACAGCTACAATGCCAGCAAGCAAAACGAGCCCATGGAATGGAGTGTTCACCGTCAAGGTATCAGACTTGAATACTTGGGAGCTTCCTATGCTGGTAACGCAAAAAACAGAGCGGGGAGATTGCTGTGCATGGGATAGGTTTGCCAATTACGACGCAATGTAACACTACATCCTCCAGCATACACTCATCTGTGGTGGATCACACGAGTTGGTGACACGCCTCGCGGGTCGCACCGTGCATACATTAGAGCAACAACGTTAAGCTGTGCCCAGCCAGCCCCAGCACTGCGAAAGCGGGTCAGCAAGACCCCACACCTGGATGCTTATACTCACGATATCCCGTCAGCTTCTCCAATGGCGTATGGAAATACACGCTCGTCGTCCCAATCGCAAACAGCCAAATGGCGATGAGGCCCACGGTGGCCGACACCGCCCATGTATGCATTTTTGTCCATCTGAGGGCACGCAACGATGGCGTCAACTGGTCCGCGAGGAACAAAATTGACATGGTCAACAAGAACACATGGCCCGACACATCATGTCCCCTGCGTAGCCTCGGCACAGTACTCCATGGTGTCTCGGGGAGCAACAGCGGCGCGGCGAACAACAACGGATGCGTGACGGGCGACAGCCGGACTTTGGTGAGGCAGTACTCGGCCGGGACGGAAAAGGCGGCGCCCGAGGGGAGCGCGACTGTGCACTCGCCCCCGGAGAGGAGGATGAATCGCTCGATGAGCGCGGGGCCAAAGAACCAGCTCGTGAACGCGAGCCAGGCGAGGGATGCGAGGATCCACTGGAACACACGCGTGAGGGTTTGGGTTCGCCGGGGGCTGGTGAGCCAAAGGAAGAGAAAGGCGAATGAGGTCCATCCCCAGGCGCGTTTGATGAACCAAACGTTGAGGACGTTGGATTTGTTGGCAAAGTAGTCAGACTTGTGGAGCGGATGGGGAAGGTGGGTGAGGAGGGGGTCAGAGGTGTCGAGGTAGGTGTTGTTCTTGACAGAGTAGACGGTGCCGACGAAGAGGACGAGGGAGAGGGTTATGAAGGCTGCTTGGCGGGTATTGATGCTGATCGTCATGATGTGTGTCGAGGAACCAGCGACAAGCCAGCCACCCCGTGACTTTCTGTATGTACTCACGTGACCCCTAGAACATGAGGCTGGCGTGAGGCGCGTTTAAGTATTGCCAGTGTTGGCAATTTGCAGGCTCGTTCGAACGACAATGCATCACGCACTCCAGATACCGGAGATCCTTCTCAATATATTTTCTCACTGTCCTCCACCCAGCAGGGAGACGCCTCATTCCGATTTACCCGCTCTGGCCAGAACATGTCGCGCGTTCAAGGAACCAGCGCTGGATCTACTTTGGGAAGAGCTGCCCGACCCATCCCCGCTCGTGCAGTGTCTTCCGGGAGCATCTCGCTTCGAAACAATACCCGATTTCAATAGCAGTAATGTAAAATGATTCCAAGTGTGCCGGCGTTAACTTTGTCCGATCATGAATGTTTTTCTTTCAGGGTTGTACACTCCGTTACTCGTTTTGCAGACCACTCACACAGGTCGAGTGTGGTATCCTTCGGGGTTACACGCGTCGCATCTCATCTATGCTGGATTACAAACAACGCCTAGACTGGAAATCCGTTTGCACCCTCTCAAACTCTCCGGCTACCGAACCACTCTTTCCGCATCTCCGCAATCTTCGGTTCGTTCTTGCAAATAAAAACGACACAAAACACCTGTTGTACATGCCGTTTCCATCCTTGACTACCCTCACCCTCTTCTTCGACGGGGACCTACAAGTAACACTGGGTTCGCTCGAATCGCTTTGCAAGCTTTCTCCAAATGTCACCAAACTTATGATCCATGTGCGATGCTCTGACCTCGCGTTCGGAGAATGTTTCTTCAGAAATCTCTGCCAGTGGCAAAACCTCCGGAACGTGGAGTACTCTGGCGTTCCCCCGGACCTAAACGCTCTTGGACATGTGTCCTGCATGCCCGCGTTGACCCTGTTCGCCTTCAGGCTGAGTTCTACGATAATGGACCAGATCACCTCCTCCAAATCACCCCTTCTTGTCTCCAACTTGCGCGCCTTGACATTAGCCGCTGATTTCTTGGAGCCAATTTCACTGTTCCTCCTCCGGTGCCGACTTCCTGCCATCACGGATTTTAGTGCCTTTGCTGAAACTTGGCTTGACAAACAGGACGTCTCCACCTTCCTGACCAGTGTTCAGACATCCGGTATCGAACCCACCCTTCAGACACTGTCGTTGTCTCAAAGGCACTCCTCAGCCTTAGGTGGCGATTTTCAGCCCGTACTTGGCTTTGAAGACTTGCAGCCATGCATGGCACTCAGCAACCTCCGTCGCATAAACTTTGATCTAGAATGGATGGTGGATCTGAAGGACGACGATCTGCTCGCATTCGCATCAACGTGGCCGCACCTGGAACATCTCACGATAAATGTGAATTGGGGCTGGCACACGCCGGGTGGGATCACGCCCAACGGACTGCTACAGCTTCTGCAGATATGCCGGTCGCTGAGCCGGGTTGCCCTTGCCATCGACACGCGAGGTTACACAGAGTGCGATTTATCGCCGGGAAGCCTTGGATTCACTTTGCGATCCAACTTTTCCATCAACGTCGTCGACTCGGCCATCGAAGAGGAATGTGTACCTGCCATCGCCGCTTTCTTTGCTAGTATTGCACCTAGCCCCAACTTTTCCTTCCACGCTTCCCCAGACTCCACAGTACGAAGATTCATATACAGGGAGCGTTGGGATGATGTGTATAAACTGGCCAATGAGGCCGTCCGTCAACGTTTTTTAGTCTCTCGTATACTGGTTCGAGTCTAACATGACAACCGGTTCATATTGTTGACACGGCGTGACTGGTTGTCAATGACGAAACCTACTGTAAATTAGCACTGCACGTAACCACAACTTGTTGACAAATGGTCATGTTCCGTATCTATGGTTGTCATTAATTGGCCGTTCCGCGCGTTGCATTCCATCCATACCATGCCTGGTGAGCTCGACTGGGAACAATCGGGACGACGGGACCCCCTACTTTACCTTCCGTGCTTGAGACAAATACATTTTGAAGAACGTTGCAACGGTGTGCATGTACGGGCCACATTATGAGGCTATCCGCCAGCGTTCTTACGTAGAAGAGATATTCAGCTCGTCTCCTCACAACATGACGATGAGATTAAGTCCAGGCAGCCTTGGTTTGGCTCGATTCAGTTATAGAGATGAGTAATGACAGAATGAAAGCGAATGGGTGCATGAAATAAAAGGAACGCCACTGAAATGTCTACTTTTCCACATCGTCGTCGGGGTTGACACGGCGGTACCCACCAGCCCGTGCTTTGTGGACGAAACGACGCAACAGCATCCACCGCGGCCCCTTACAGATGTAAAAAGCACAGGGCACGGTCATCATGAAAAGGATGGCGACAGCGTACACCAGGTACGGCACCGAAGAGCCAGCAGTCTCCTCGGCCATTTCGTCATCGGCAACGTGCGAATCCGCAGCTGCAGCAGTGGTTGCAGCGTCTGACGATTTCATGGCAGGGGATGGCATTACGGGAGCTGGTTCAGCAGCCGACGTTTCAGGAAGAGTAGGTTCATCTTCGACATCCTGTGGAGCAAACAACAGGCAATTTTATTATTGGCATGATGTGCTCATGAAAAACATGGACGGCTGAACTATAGCTCAGCGCGGAGTGGTACCTCGTTTCCTTGATCGTCAACGACTGGCTCCACGAGTAACTGCAGGAAGCTTGTCAGTGAATAACAACAATTTTGAGAACTCAAGACGTACCTCTCCCGAATCGGAGATTACAACATCTTTCAGCGGTCGATCATTAGCACCCTTCGGGACATCCTCTGCGCCGTCAGTGAGCACGATGATGGAGAGGTGGTCAGAAGTAACACACCGATCGCGTAGATGATATCCATGCCTTCCAGGACCTTACCAAAAACAACCTATGAAGATGAAATTAGCAAACCTCTCCGAGATAAAAAATATTGCAACCTACGTGTTTACCGTCCAACCAGCTTGTAACAACCGTGCAGATAAACTAAACAATAGTTTTAGTTGACAAACTACCTAGAGGCGATCGACCTTACAAATTGTGACCCTACGATGGAGTTTCCTCAGACACAGATGTGTAGAAATGGAATGGAACAAACAAACCATTCGTGTCCTTGCCTGCGTTAGCCATGGAAAGCGTGCCAGGACCGGTGTGCTTGAGTTTGCTGATGAAAATTTAAACCAGACAATGATGAACGAATCGTCCATATCTCACAAGTTCTCGTCCTTGAACCTATCACCATAGATAGACTGGGTGACAAAAATAAGAATAAGAGACAGGATAAGTTGTGGTGGACAAACCTTGCCGCCGGTGCCGTCGCCGCGAGCTGTAGGACAACTCAATCAGACATGGGACTCTGTCAAAGGAAGTCTAGACGTACTGAAGTCTCCACCCTGGATCCTGGGGCAGGAAACACGTGTTACCAAGCTGTGAGAATACGATGAACTGGGGAAAGACTTGCATGAAATTTTTAATGATACGGTGGAACTTGGAGCCCTTGTAGCCGTAGCCAAGTTCGGCGCCCGTCTTGTCCTTCCCAGTCGCCAATGCTCGGAAGTTCTCGACGGTCTTTGGGACGGTCTGTGGGATGACCTGGTTAAGCCCCGATCTGGGAGCAAAATGAGAAGGGAAAACATACACCACCGTACAAACCGATCACGACTAGCAGGTTCATTCAGCCTCTCAAAGTCCCCTGCGTGTTCCCACACGAGACTCACCTCGTCCCAGTTCCTCGTCGCCATGTTTGATATCAAAGTAGACCTTGTGAGTGACCTTGGGGCCCTTCGCGGCGTCTACAGATTGCGCGCAGAAAAAAGCGGCAAGGGATACTAAAATGAATGCAAGAGAGATGCGACCAAACATGATGGTAAGTAGTGTTTGTCGAACGAGAGAAAGTAGACGTGGCTCAAATCCATTCACAATACATGAGAACAAACTTCCTTTTTAGTCGAACTACGTTTTCGAAGACATTGACATACTCTTGGATTGCCACTAGTACTGGGCTTATCGAAAATTGACGAGCTTTAAGGAAATGGACGACGGGCTCGTCCTCAATATCGCTTCAGATGTTCCGGTCGCGGTGACACATATATCCAGCAAGAAATCTGGACGGTGGACCGACAGGTGCGCATATCACAGGTGAAAGGTTCTATGGCTGAGATGTTGTTAGGCTGAAGACCAAACGAGCGCAGAAGCGGAAGCCGAAGGGATCTGTGCATCAGGTTCCTCAGTCACTGGCTGTAGATAATGACTCTGATGGGGACGCTCCCCGGCCAACAAAACGACCCCGTCGGGGCGAACAACTAGATCGAAGTTCTATGCCTTCAAATGACCGACCTGCAGGCCCATCCAAGCCCCCAACCCAAATTATATCATCTTTATTCTCCTACAATCCGAAGATCGACGTTCCGGAGCACAAGTCTATCTCGAAAGCCCCTCCCCAGCCCAGCAATGCTCCACTCGCATCCTCCTCCGGGTTCGCGGAACTTGGACTCCATCCACTTTTGGTTGCCCACCTGGAGTCTAAAATAGGTGTTACGAAACCCACGTCCATCCAGCGAGCTGCCCTTCCCGTGTTTACTAGGCCTCCCTCGGAAGATATGGCAGAAAGAGATGTGTTCATACAATCTCAGACAGGCTCTGGAAAGACCCTTTCGTTCCTCCTCCCTATCATTCATGACCTCTTACCATTGAGTACCCATTCCTATATCGACCGGTCCATAGGTACACTTGCAATCATCATCGCTCCTACCCGCGAACTCGCGAAACAAATATCGGATGTCCTGGACACTCTCCTTAAACTCAAGCTCAGATTTGACGAAGAAGCAGAAGACGCTGATATGTCGACGCGATATGCACGTTGGCTCGTTTCAGGGTTGCTCTCCGGTGGGGCAACTCGAGCCCACGAAAAAGCGCGCTTGAGGAAAGGTATTCCGATACTTGTATCGACACCGGGGCGATTGCTTGATCACTTGCAGAACACATCTTCGCTCAACGTTGGAAAATGCAGGTGGTTGGTACTTGATGAGGCGGACCGGCTGATGGAACTTGGCTTCGAGGAAACGATCAAGGGTATCATCCAAGGGCTAGACGGGCGCCGGAAACTAGCCACCCAGGCTGTCCAAGAGGGTAAAAGCTTGGAAGTTGGCGGCTGGGATTGGCAACGCAGAAGACGAACCATACTTTGCTCTGCAACTATTCGAGAAGATGTTCAGAAACTGGCAGGGACCGCATTGGTGAACCCTCTCATGATAAAAGCATTCGACATCGAGAGGGAGCAACTCCCACACCAACAAACCTCTCTTTTGGCGTCGTCATCTGAAAATTTCACTCCGCCCGCTCAGCTTGCCCAAAAATACGTTGTCGTACCTCTCAAACTACGACTGGTCGCACTCGTTGCCCTGCTGCGCTCCATCCTCGCACAAAATCAAGCAAAGAGAGCTTCGAAAATCATTGTGTTCCTTAGCTGCACAGATTCCGTCGATTTCCACTGGCAATTACTGGGCGGTTCAAAAATGGAAGATGGGGACGGAGAATCTGAACCAGGAGACTCTGATACGGACGGTGAAAATTCCGATGATGGTGAACCCTCTTCGGAAGACAAGGGTCGCGAGAAAGTAGTTGTGCAATCCCCCCTTCTCCCCGATACCCATATCTATCGGCTTCACGGATCTCTCCCTACGCCAACCCGTCTTGCATCCCTTCGCGGCTTCTCGTCTACGACGTCCAGCAGGGGTAAACAACCACAACGTACTTTCTCCTCCGTCCTCCTCTGTACATCCGTTGCCTCTCGCGGCCTCGACTTGCCACTCGTTCGTGCGGTCATCCAGTATGACCTACCGACGGAAGGCGGAGCGACTGAGTATGTACACCGAGTTGGACGCACTGCTCGTGCAGGCAAAGGAGGAGAGGCATGGAGCATCGTCGCACCGAGCGAAGCTGAGTGGGTAAAGTGGGTGGAAGGGAAGATGCGAGGGGGCTCGACCAATCCATCCGACAAGGAGGAAAAGGCGAACGTCTCACTCGAGGGAACAGATATTGACAGCGTATTGGCCAAGGGTTTCGGTGGCAAGGGATCGGAATACGAAACCCGTGCGACAGATGTACAGCTCTCGTTTGAGCGATGGGTGTTGCGAAGAAAAGAGGTGAGTGTTCGTATTTCTCTCCCGCCTTTCCTGCATCACCTAAACTCTCTAGCACTCGGAATTTGCACGAAGAGCCTTCCTCTCACATATGAGGGCCTATTCCACCCATCCGACAGATGAAAAACATATGTTCCACGTCCGTAATCTGCACATTGGTCATCTGGCAAAAGCTTTTGCGCTTCGAGAGGCACCAAAAACCATCACGGAAGGCGGCAAGAAGAGCAAGCACTCCAAAGCCGCGAAATCCAAGCTCTCAAAATCTACTCGCACAGCTGGCGGTCAGAAACCGCGCGACATGGACGTACGTGAACGTACGGGCGACGCAGAGAGGCGAATGACCGAGGTCGTGCGTGCCCAGGGTCGGATATCGAAGAAGGGAGGGAAAATGATGAGGAGCGCGACGGACGAATTTCAGATCGCATCCGGCACTTCGCTGGAGATGCTGGTACATGGGCACCAACCATAACGTTGTCTATCCCGGTTCGGGAGAGGTCGACCTTTGGCAGTGCGACTCTAGTTGATTTTTTTGACGAGTCGACTGGGGGGGATCCCCCACTCTGTCCGGACGACACCGGCGTACACACCATTCCGTTGTAAACTTTGATTCGGACCTGATGAACAAAGTTTCAGTTGGGAATAATCCTCCTTGAGAAAACTTGAGGTTCAAGCCGATTACCAAGGTTTTACTACATTCCATCGACTCTTCCGCTCTTCCTTGTTCCACGTGTATCCCTTAATTGCTGCACAGGTTTTCCTAACCCATGAATTTGGTAGACCTCAAAGGAAGCAAGAGCTGCCG